>JAJJMC010017942.1:69813-88895 GCA_023531435.1 Papaver californicum | reverse complement strand
CTTGCTTGTGTATTTGTTCTATTTTACGTTTTTGGGTGTTTGTCTTTTCACTACATGTTTTGGATCAAAAAGAAAGGTTGAACTAAAGATTTTGGTGTAAAAACTTAGAGTCGAAAGATAAAGCGGAAAAGAACGGAGAAAAGACAAAGTTTTTTTTAGAATTTATTTTTTTTTGTTAGTTTTTATTTTCCTAATTTTTTTGTTTTGGACTTTCATTATTTTGTTTGTTTGCTTGCTTGTTTTTTTAGTATTTAAAAAAAAAAACACAATCGCATACACCAATTGTATCTTCCAACACCGATTTTAGGAAAACTTTTGGGATAGTACAGTGAACACTCTGAACGTTATCATCCGAAACACCACAAACCTCAGCCTTATACCTTTGACCAGTCTTTGACTGTAGGTATACTTTGTTATGGTAACCCAAGCTTACCTAAAATAGTGAACCCCAGTATTATGTGCACATATTCTTGTTAAACACTAGTATTGTTGCTTGTGTATGCCTCGTTGGATTCGTATATGAGATAGACTTGAAGAAAACGACCTATTTTGTTTAAGTCCAACCCGTTACAGGGATTTAGGTGGTACGTCTGTTTTACCGAAATTGGTGAGCATGAAGTTCAGGTGAAAAAAACCACATGTAAAGTACAGGGAGAATGATGAAATCAATCATGGTATCATGGACCGGGTAAACCACATCAACTAGAGGATGAGTTTCTAACAACTGAACTTCTTTCGGGACATGATTAGGTTCGGTAAATAGTTCTTGAAGATAATCTCTTAATATGGTAGAGGCACAAACATCAATTCCCAAGTGAGGGACCTTAATAAGAGTCAAAGGTAAAACACATGGAAAATGATAATCACACCCAAACTTAGAATTTTCGGTGTCCTTGGATAGACTAGCCACAATTTTCCTAATTTCTAGATCGTCAGATTCCTGAAAATGGTCAATTGCTTCTTCTAGGTTATAATCAAGTGGTGCATCCTCACTCATATTTAAAATCCCTTACATTCTATCATCTTCGTTAGATACTATGGTCTTTGAATCGTTGGACTTTAAAACACTAGTCTCGGGATAAACTCGTTCCTCTAAACCATCATCGTCCTCATAATAACAAGGAAATATTTCACCATCTATAATAATGGTATCTCTTGTTAAATCCTTTTTCTCTTGAATAGGTAAATAATCATCAACATTATTAGGATCATAACTAGAAACATCATCATGAAACTCAATTTTTGTAAAAGTTTCCTCTTCATTATGACTACGAATTTTAAATTCCCCGTCAGCGGCACCAAAAATTGATGTGATTATAGACAGTGGTAAGAAAGATCGTTCACTCGGACTTGTTGAGATTTGATTTTAAACCTAATTTTAATACTAAACTAAAAATACTAAAAATTATTTAATAATGAAAGAAAACCCTAGGATATTGAGATTTTATCGCAATTATGCTTACTAGATGTTTACAACCATTCTCTATAATTTTCTCAAAATATTACTCAAAACGACTGCGGACAGTTAATTGCGTCTCGGAAAACAAATCAATTTTACTTTAATTTTTTTTCTCAAATGATTAATAATCAACTTCACTATAAGATGCTATTCTCTAGAAAGAATATTTAAAACGATTAATCTAAGCATCATAGGATACATGAAGAAATTACTAGCATATTTAATCAAGAAATAGGACAATAAAAAATTGATAGAGAAAATAATTATAACATGCTAGTAAATACAATAGGACTTCCTTTCTAATCCTAGGTGAGGGTTCTAGCTACTTATGATAAAAAAAAATAAAAAAAAGTAAAAAAGAAACTGTTTCATTCATGATTTTATAAAGAATTACAAAAAAAACTGACTAATGATGTCGCTGAAACATTAAAAGTGTATCTGCAATAATTAATGATTCAATGACTTACTTCAGTGCAGTTGATAAAGCACAGATATTTAGTACATTAAAGCCCAAATCTGTCGCATGTACTATTCACAGAACTGCTACAATAGATATTGAATTTAATAAAATAGACCACAGACGTAAACGACAATTCCCTTCTTGCAACGGTTTCTTCAACGTTTTGACAACCTGTTTCTTCATCTTCTTCATGAGCAGAAACCGATTATTTATTTATTTTGATTTTTTTCTTTGTTTTCTGACAGGAGTCAGCCTCCCCCAAACTCCTATTTTCTTTTCCTATTTATATACCAGACCACCTACCAACTTCAAATCTTCGAAAATATATTTTCTTTAATGACCAAATTCATGAAAATATTTTCTTTTCTCTCTCGAACTCTTGCTTCAGATTTTGTTGCTTTGTTTATACCCGAGAATAATTTTCCTTCAATGATGCTTCCTTGTTTATTCTAACAACAATGAGAAATATTGAAACAAAATTTTGTGTTTTAAGAAAGAGATATCGCCATGTTTCCCGTGATATTTTTCAATCTTGTTTTTGGCGAGAATTCAATAGTTGCACGATTCTTTTTGATTTGTTCTGTTAATACGGATATTGTTTCTATAAGTAGACAATCTTGTAATAAAGTTTGAGCGAATCCATAAAAAATCGCTAACAAAAATTATCCAACTTTATCAAGCTCGAGAAAAGATTTTTTTTTCCTGCCACAAATTGATTTGAATTTGAAAAAGGAAGAGGTTCCCTTATCCAAGGCATGGGTGCCTTTATAACTTTTTAAGCCCAATTTTTCCATAGTTGTTTATTCTTCTAAAATACCTACAAATACAATAAAATGACATTATTAATAAAAAAATCAATTGATAGCAATATAAATATGAGCTCAAATAATATACAAAACCGTGTCTATCAAGGTTGGCCAGTGCCATCATTGATCTAATCATATCCAATAATGTTCTATTCTTTCACTCTGCAACACCATTTTTCTGTGGAGTATAGGGAACAGTAAGCTGCCTAGTTATACCCTTAATCTCACAAAATTCCTTGAACATATCAGACATATATTCGCGTCCACGGTCAATACGAAGAGTATTCTAACTCTTGTCAGTTTCATTCTCAACCTCTTCTATAAAGCGCTTGAAACAATCCAAGGCTTCATAGCGATGAGCGATCAAGTATACATAACCAAATCGCGTATAATCGTCAATAAACGTAAGAAAATATGAATAACCATGTCTAACTTTAATATTCAAGGTACACAAATATCAGAATGTACCAACTTAAGTGGTTGAGTAGCACGTTTGACCTTACCAAAAGGCTTTCTACAAGCTTGGCCTTTTAGAAAAGGTTCACATACAGGTAAGGAGACTTTACCGAGTAAGCTAAGAATGGCCTTCTCGAACTAACCGAGTCATCCTATCTTACCCAATGTGGCCTAGTCTAGCATGCCAAGTCATACAATCAATAATATTACTACTAGTAACATTAGTCACTAAAGCATCAAAATAAATATAATTAAATAAATCTAATTTAAATAAGTTATTACTTAAATAACCATGTCCAAATAAAATACTATCAAAAATGATGTCTAATCTTTCGTCTTAAATTTTAAAAGAATATCCAAAACTAAGAAGTGCAACAACTGAAAGTAGATTACGATGAATTCCAGGTATGTAAGCACATCGTGAAGTGTTAAAATGCATCTAGAGCGTATAGAAAGTTGATATGTACCAACTCCCACAACTTCCTCGCTTGTGCCATTGCCCATATAGACTCTTTGTGCACCACATGGAATACGTTGATAATATAGGAACCCCGCTCGATCTCGAGCTACATGTCTTGTTGCTCCCTATCTACAATCCATTCAGGGAGAAAATGAGCAACCAATACATGCGTACAAACATAAATTTTACAGAAATATGTGAAAAAGGTACCTTTTTCGGCTCAGTGCACTCACGACCAAAATGTCCGTTGTTTCCACAGTTGTAGCATTTATATTTGAACTTATCCTTTTACCAGCTTGCTTGCCACGATTGCGCTTAGCTTTCTTTTCTACCTTACTAATATCCTTTTGGATGTTGTTCTTGCACTTACCATGTGGTTTGCGCTCACCTTGAGCATAAAAGGAAACCACACGTGTTGCCTCTTAGCGCTCAGCCTCAAGCTCAACGTGTCAGAAAATGTCAGAAAAATTCTTGATGCTTTAGTTATGAGTCAAAATTTGTTTCATATGCACCCAAGAATCATGCAATGACCTTATCATAACTAAAACTTGTTGTTCATCAGTAAGAACATTCCCAACATATTTCAACTCACGAATCATAGACGACATCACCCTAAGATGTTCAGTCATTGTATGCTTAGGATCCTTTCGGTAGAATTCAAATTTCAGCACTAAGCTGCAAAGTCTAGTAGTGGAGTACCACCGAAGTCAAATTTCATCTGGTCATACATTTGCTTGACAAAAGGAAAATTATCATATTCTCCAATAAGAATATCATGCATGCTACTCAACATAGTATAGCGTGCATTGCAATCTTTCTTAAAACAAACATCGTAGGCTTCAAGGTTACGACGGGCTTGGGCAGTATTACCTTTTGCAGGTCGGATCATTTCATTGGTCAAGAGTTCCATTTGTTCTTCTGAATTCAATAAGTATTTAATTTTCCTATGCCACATATCATAGTTCTTCCTATCAAGTTTGTCATCGTTAGTGAGATCAGCAATCACATTTTTGGTATCCATTTATACACGTTTATTGTACTAAAATTGACATTGTTATTAAGTGTAAATTCATAATACTGTCTCAAAATATAATTAATAAAAAATTACATCTACATATAGATTTAGGATCAAAAATTTCGTTATGCTCGTAATCAACACCAAAGCGTGTAATCTAATATGACATCTATCTATTAATTTTGGACTAGTAACAATTGGTAAAACACATAACTTAAATAAATAAACCACTTAACAAACATGTTATACACACATACAAGATATATTTAAAAAAAAATAGCTTATGTATACTACAATATATACACACTAATACATATATTCATACCAAAAAAACAAAACGAAAAAGAATATATGAAATGAAAATCGGTGTCCTTAACACTAAATCCAGTTGGGACTTATATTATAAAACAGAATGTTGGAGTTCTGGAGTCTGGACACTAAGTCCACTTTTTCTTACCAGACACAAATTTGAGTTAGGGACACCAAGTCCACTTTCATACTCACCCAACAGTTCTTTAAGTTAACTGTAAATAAATTGAATACCATTCACATAACAAAAAAACAAGGAATACATGTTCACTAACTGGACTTGGGATAATTCAGGACCCTAAGTTCATTACCTTTTATTGCCCACCAAGCCCATTGGACACTAAGTCCACTTTCAATCGTGTTTGGAGTTCTGGACACTCACTGAAGAGAAAAAAGACTCGACACCTAGTCAGATTAGGTTTTACAAAAGAAAAAGAACTTTTATTTATAAAATAACTTCATCGAAAAAAATATACAACAGAATTCTTTTTCAAAAAAAAAATCTGCACACTAAATCCAGTAAGATTCATGTATAAAAAACTTACAGGAGATTTGTAAAAATATAAAATTCATCCACATATGCATCATAATAACTCTAGGATTATGTAATTAAAAATAGAACATGGATTTAACTCATAAAACATGTCATTAGATACAAAACTCAATATATATATATATATATATATAAATAAAAGTGATAATCTTAAATAATTATAAAATTAGTTATTTATTCATGTGATTAAATTTTAAAAAACATATTATCACATATAAAACAAATAAAAAGAACCGAAATTTTTTATAGTCAGATTAGGTTTTCAATTGTTACTTATATTTTTTATAGTATTTTAGATAAATGAAAACTAGTTTTATATATATATATTAATAGGTCAAATATGGAAAAAACGTTTGATATAATAATTATAGGTATAAAATATGTAAACAAATATTTCGCCGATATTGGAAACCGAAATTTCCCCGGTACAAAGGCGTGCCAATGTATTGCTCTCGATCGGTATGAACTGAAATTTGATATGGACTACATTGCTCATGCCTCATGGTTTTGGAATTTAAAAGGAAGTGACGAGCAGTTATCTGCAGTGTGCATGAACTGTGGAGACATGGTACATATCATCTACTGGGTTTGAATTCTGAACTATTTATCTCTTACTACAAGTCTACAACACATCTACAAAGATCGTGCTGCTTTGCTTAATCGATAAATAAACCGTTGGTCTAGTTTGTAATTCATGGCCATAGTTGCTTAATTACTTTCTTGATAATTAATAAGATAACATTAGAAGCATAAAATCCTTACAATAGCAATCAAAAGTTAAAACTACTCTTCTATTGAATCAGCAAACATTGCATTAAAACATAGAAAATTAACACAATTTAGATAATAGAAAGAAAAAAAATCCAACGAAACTTAAATCGAAACTGTTAGGTGTTGCAACGCCCAGTTGAGATATGCTGCTAATTGCTTGCATAAACCTATGTCTGTCAAGGGCTGACGATCTGTTGAATAACAAGTTGAATAAGTTCGTAATGTTCGAGCAACAAATCAGTTCTGTCAGTTAACGGTGATGTACGAATAGGTTCTGATCTGAACCCATTCTGGCAAGTAGAACCCTCGGACCATCCATCTCTCGCCAGATCCAAAACATCATAATAAGACTTTGCTAGTGCAGAATTCCAAGCTTGCTGAAACTTAGAATATACATTAGCATAGTTCCCCTGACAAGAAGTTAAGCGTTCTTTCACTACAGAATCGGTTTCGTGGTTCAGTAACTCTGTAATCTTATCGGCAGTCTCTTGAACCATACCAATTGTTAATGAAACACTTATAACACTAAGCCCATTGATATCTGCTGCTGCAGTTCTTGGATCGTTAGTCAGAGTGTCATGACAAAAGTTACCGGATGTTGAATATTTGCAGATTTTGTCAATCAAATCTGCATCGGCAGCGGAGACAGAAATTGCTGCAACAGAAAGAACTAAAAGTGATAAGAAGAGCATGGATGATGATACACTATGAACTCCCATTGTTTCTGCAAGTTTAAGGAAAATCTGATGATGATTGATGAATGAGACAGTAGATGATGCTACAGAAACTATATATAGGCCATACTTATTCCCGATTTGGTGATTTCTTGCTATACACTCATGCTTTATTAGGAATGCCGCTGCGCGATATAAGCTCCTTTCCTTATCTCATGCATTAAGCAGACCAAATTAACCCTTATATTTCCTTAGTTAGGTTCCTTGTCAGATTTGGCAATTCTGGCCGCTTATGCATTATATATGTAATGCCGCTGCCCGATTTGTTGATTTCTTGCCATAATGCCGCTATTCGACGAATGCCGCATGTTTCCTTTTCTGATGCAAGGAGCATATATGAAGACAGTTCCTTAAATCTATTTCTCAATGCCGATTTCGAGCAAATTCTCCATTGTTTTTATCATGCTTCGTGCGTTTTCTTTCCTAGTTGACTACCTTTCTTTTCTTTTGCACGTACTTTCCTTTTCTGTTGCATGATACAGATCCTTGTGCATATGACCCATTAGATGGATCCCCTTCAAAACAATTTATAAAATTTCTTGGTGTACCACCCAAACGAACACCCTATGAACCGCCCCTCATAAACAGGGGTGAAGTCAGGCCATGACATAAGTAGACAGTTGTCTATCTTGTAGGGCTGGCTTCCAAGCCCATTTTTATCTATTTTAAAGTTTTTTTTTACTTTTTTCCCTACTTTTTAAAAGCTGTGCCTCCTTATATAAGATTTTCTGACTCCATTATTGTTCACAGACCCTCATGAGTGGACCCATAAAACTAGCTCCTTTCAAATCCCGAGGAAGCAAGTATTAAGTGATCTTTTATTCATGTAAACTAATGTCACTATCTTCTATATATGTTAACTGTATCCTATACAGCTATAGATAGTAATGATAGAATGTGCTATCATTAACTCTAATAATCTTCTATGATACTCTCCTGTATATTCTCAATCAATATATTCTCCTCCCATTGACAGAATTCTGTCACAGAGGATTCATATAATTCATAGCAAGGCCCACTCGTTGTGAATGGGCGGTTTATACGTTATTTTTTAGGCGATACGCCTAAAGAAGTTAGAATCAACTATGATTTTATTACTATATATATTATTGTTATGCCCGTGATTTGCACGTGCTCAGATTGGTTATCACGCATACATATACTACTCGTTCAATTCCATATCTACTGCAATAGGTTCAACGTCACCATTAAACTTCAATTCATTAGTTCAGTCTCTTTGGTTTATATTAATTTCCAGGCTTAACCCTTTTAATTTTGTTAATCCATATCAATAACAACCTGAACGACAAAAGGACAATGGTGTGGTATAACGAAACAATGTATGAGAAAAATGGTACAAATTGATGTTTCACAGAATGACAATATAGCATAACACAAGAGACTTGAAGTGCATCTCTATTTATCTTCATTCATTATTTAACAAACCTTGCATCTTTGTTCATCTTAGTCCATATCACAATTGCAGTTCCCTAAAAACTTCATATGAAAACTAGGTATATTCTCGTTTATTTATTTTTTAAATTTATAAATAAACTCGTATCCATTTCGTTCATCCGTGAATATTAAAAATTCAATGAGTAATCCACCTTTTAGATGGACTGGACACAGATGATACAAAATCCGTATCTACCCATCCTTCTCACCGCTAGTTGTCCCTATAGAATTTACACGCCCAAGCCCAATGGACTTCGTTTGAAATGGACATTTTATTGTCCTACCGGATATTCTCTCATCATCTTTTTTGGTTTTGTTTATTTCGAGGTAATCTCTTCTCTCACTAACACCAACTGACCTGACCATTCTTCTTTTGATCCGGCGATCTCCCTCTCTCTCAAGAGATCAATGTTGTAATCAAATCTCAAACCTAGAAAATTCCCCAAATTCCCTTACAGTCAAAATCCCCCAAAAATGACAGATTCAATTGAGAAACAACTCTCAGAATTGGGAATCGATGCTGATTTCTTCTCTTCTTCTTGTCCTAATCTCCAAAACAATCTCAGCATTCTTTCTCCTCATCAGGTAACAACCCCAAAAATAACTGACTGAAACTTTCGTTTGTAATGAGTCAAATTAACGATTTGGTGTGATTTTAATTTTTAATGAACAGATAAAACTGGGGAAAATGTTGGTGGAGATGGGACAAACTCATCTGTTTCATCATTGGTCTCAACCTGGTTCTGATGACGATCAAGAGAAGATTTCTTTCTTTGATCAGGTTTTCTTTTTCATAAACTTATACTCTTAAATGAATTTAATTAAAGTTTCTTGAGAATTCAATACCCATGCCAAATCAATCATCCATTGATTTTGATATTATAATCTCTTTCTCTCTTCAATGTGATTATGTGTTGTTTATTATTATTATTCCCCTATTAATGGCAGATAAGTAGAATGTGTTGCATTCCTGACATCTCAGTATAACATCTGGGTTTGAATTTTACTTAATTACACTTAACCAACTACTACTATTTTTCTTCCAATAATTTCATTTTCTTTTTTCTTGTACATCCAGATTATTTATTCATTTTTCTGTAAAAAGAGACAAATTAGAGTGAGAGGAGAAACAGAAAGGGGATATGTTTTAGTGGGTTTTGTGAAATTTGATGTTTCTTCTTTCTTAATAGCTTTGATTTAACTTGACAGTCTCTCGTTGGTGTTTATTGTGGGGGTTGTGGCTTTAACTTATTGTCAACACAACCACATGTGTGTGTTATTTTTATGGTATTAGTTAAGGGGGGAATTTTAACTTACTTATGATCGTTCCGATTAGATTTAGATGTCGGGCAGGTGAACATCTTTTCATATTTACAGGAACAGTTTTTCTTAGCTTATTTCCACTATTCTTTTAGGAACTCTTTATTTTTGAAACCGTCATAGTGGCAGCAGTCAGATTAATATCGAACGACCGCAGACTGTTGATTCACCATTCGGTATAAAATCTAGTCTAGCTATAGGAAATCATCTGATCCCATCCTATGGTGAAGAAGAATTTTTTTTAATAAATGATTCATTTTCTTGTTTCATCAGAACAATATCTGGAAGTACTAGTAGAATTACTGAATTACACACTGATTGTTATGTTGGGTGAATTATTTTTCCAAAAGAAAAAAGAAAAAGAATAAAAGAGAAAAAAGAATAAAGGAAAGGAAAATTTTAATTTTAGATAGAGAGAGATGTTTAGTTGGAGAGTGCATGTGGGTTTGGGAAGCTTTAGTTTACTCTTTTTTCTCACTTTTCACCCATTGATCAATGGGTGAATGTTATTAATGGCTTCTTAGATTCTTCTCCGTGCTCGATCAGCTCTAAAGTATCGTGATCTTGCTACAAATGTTTGTCTGCAAATACTGCAATGCCAAGGGCTGGCTACTCCTTCGATCGATGATCAGTCATAGATCACTCTGGAGTGCTGTGGTCAAACCATTCTGCTCGAAATTTGTTCCTGGTACTGATGATGTAGTTTTTGGTAATGATCTGAGTTCACCGATGAAATTGTAAAGTTTGAGGAATTCTCCGCGCTCATAGAAAATGGTCACTCATTTTTCGACCCAATGGGTGTCATGAATTTCCAGTTAAGAAGTCGTTTAACAGGATGTTTGCTGTGTTTGAGGACACGGTTTGGTTTGTCCATGAAAAATAACAAAAAAAGCATTCTGGAAATGGTGATTATTTGTGGATCCACTATTTTGCTGGTTTGAACTCAGAAGATATTGCACCAGTGTGTGGTGGTTATAGATTTGACTAGTTGTCAAGGATGTCAGGGAAGAGACGGATAAATTAAATCAATTTATCATCACTTGGTTTTCATTATGGTTTACACTATAGCCAGTCCTTGGCTTAATAGTTCTCTACATGATTCAAATCAGACCATGTCAAATTCATTAACTCTGGTTTAACCCTAGGCTAGTTACACAAACTAGATAGTAAAATGTATACATACAGCAGCAAGATTAATCTTATATCTACAATTGATTATATATATTGCAACTCGATGATAAGTTTCATTGAAAATTTCAGATTAAGTGATAAATTATGGTATTATTGGTTCTGATGGAGTTATAGTGGTTAAAACGGATGCATTCAGTCACATTTTGATGAGTTTTTGTTGTAAAATTGAGCTCGACTCAGTTCACTAATGCCTTGATATCCTTGGTTAAGTGATGTATGGTTAGGTACGAGACAGTGCCGAATGATGGCTAAGTTTCTATGTTGTTTTCTGGCTAATGGGTTTTGTTGTTATACCATCTTATGAATTTGGTGGCTGATGGCAATTGACACAACTGTTACTTGGCCATGTTGTTGATGTCAAGTTATTATCTCGTTTCAGGTGAATAAACTTGACACTAGCTACCCTGGTGGATTGGCGTCGTACATCCAAAATGCTAGAAGACTCCTCGCAGATTCAAAAGAAGGGAAAAATCCATTTGATGGATTTACTCCTTCTGTAAGTTTGATAACTTTACTCTCTTATCCAATTGTCTTACTTTTGCTTCTTTTTTTTTTTCTCATTTTTGTTTATCCCATAAAGTAGGCTCATTGTTGTTGTACCATATCTGGAAGTAGTCACAACATATACTGGTCAAATTGTGGAATTGGTAAATAGAGTCTGTGTGGTTGTTGTACTGAGGTGATGGCTTTTCAGGTTCCATCTGGAGAAATACTTACCTTTGGTGATGAAAACTTTGTAAACTTTGAGGAGGCTGGTGTCAGAGAAGTGCGCAATGCTGCTTTTGTCCTTGTTGCAGGTGGGCTTGGGGAACGTCTTGGCTACAATGGGATTAAGGTAGGTTTCGATAGTTTGTGAGGCTAGTTGGTTAATTTGTTCGCGTGTCTGAGTGTTTATCATTTTGTGACCACATTCGGAGCTATCAAATTTGTGGTGAATTTGAGAACTCACCAAACGTCCTGCCCACAAACATATTGCAGGTAGCTCTTCCTTCAGAGACCACAACGGGGGCATGCTTCCTACGGCACTACATTGAGTCTATTCTAGCTCTGCAAGAGGCAAGTTGTAGACTTGCACAAGGTTGGTTTGAATTTGAGATTTTTGTTGATTAATTTTAATCCAGTATTTTTACACTGTATTGTTGCTTCTATAGGCTAGAGTTCCTTATCCTTTTGTGTATGAACTTCAGAGTTTTTTTAGCTGTTAGGCTCTTTTAAGAATTATATGCTTTCATGCACATTAAGTAATTTTGATGGATTTAAGAGTACCCCTTCCTGTTGTGGGTACAGGTTGTTGCTTGCTCAACTTTTTCATTCCCATCCTTACTTTGTTGTAAATTTTCAATTGACCTTTTTATTGAACTTGTAGGTCAGTGTGAAGTACAGATCCCCCTGGTCATTATGACATCAGATGACACAAATGCACGTACGTTAGATCTTTTAGAGTCGAATGCTTTTTTTGGAATGAAGCCGAATCAAGTGAAGCTGCTTAAGCAGGTACATGAGTAATCACCATCAGAGTACCATATCCATATGCTATTGAACTGATTGATTTTCAATATTATAATCTCCTTTAACGTTCATGTTCATTTCAGGAAAAAGTGGCTTGCTTAGATGATAATGATGCCAGGCTTGCAATAGACCCTGTTAACAAATACCGAATTCAGGTATTTCTCGTTTATTCCTTTGGTCTCATCCAAACATGATTCCTTTATTTAGAATCTGTTATTCTATGTAAGCCTTGATATATTTTTTATTTATTTTTTGATGTCTGCATAGACAAAACCTCATGGGCATGGGGATGTTCATTCCCTTCTATATTCTAGTGGCTTTTTGAAAACATGGTACGCATTACTGTCTCCAATCTATTCTCTTGAATTTAGTTTTCAAATTTTATAATTCAGTCTATAGCTCAAATATCATGGCTACTAAGTTTCGGTTTGCTCAATTACAATTGCAATCTTCTTACAAAAAATGTCATTACTTTTTTCAGGCTTGATGCAGGTTTGAAATGGGTTCTATTCTTCCAAGATACCAACGGCCTGCTCTTTAGGGTACAGTTAATCAATGTCAAATATTTTGTTAATTTATCTTTGGAAGTAGAATTATGGATTGGAGGAAGCTATTAAGTTTTTACTTTTAATTCCTCTTTATAATATCTCTTTAGGCAATACCGTCAGCACTTGGGGTTAGTTCCACTAAGGAGTACCATGTTAATTCTCTTGCTGTTCCTCGCAAAGCAAAAGAAGCTATTGGGGGCATTACAAAACTTACTCATGCTGATGGTAATGTCTTGCATATTTTTGTTTTGTTTAGTAAAGTATGCTTGTTGTAAATGATAAAATGTATCTTAGATGGATTTTTTTGCTTAAAAAATTGTAAGATCTTAAAAATAATTTGACAGATTGCCTAGGTAAATTTCATAATCCTTATTTTGTAATTGCAAATGAAATGACTTACAGGGAGAACAATGGTGATTAATGTTGAATACAATCAACTTGATCCTCTACTTCGAGCAACTGGTCATCCTGAGGGAGACGTCAACTCGGAGACAGGCTATTCTCCTTTTCCTGGAAATATTAACCAGGTAAGGACCAGAAGGTTTTATCATCAATCATATAATATCGCTTTTCTTTTTTTTGCACGCTATTGAGATCCATTTAAGAACTCATTCCATTGTTGTTTTCCTTTTAACATTTCACAACTAATCATCTTGCTGACTACTGACATGGTTAAACGCGAAATCTAGTTGATTTTGAACCTTGGTCCTTATATTGAAGAGCTCACCAGGACACAAGGTGCCATACCGGAGTTTGTAAATCCTAAGTAAGTGTGCCACCTTTGTTCTTGTTCAGTTGTTCCATCAAATCAATTTATCGTCGTCTAAGTCCATGTCTCTTGCACTGAGCTGAATCTAAAATCAATTATTGTCTATTGTTGTAGATACAAGGATTCCAGTAAGACTTCATTCAAGTCTTCAACTCGATTGGAGTGTATGATGCAAGATTATCCGAAATCACTGTCTCCTTCAGCAAGGGTTGGATTCACCGTAAGTGATCCTTATTTAGATATTTCTAAGATGTGATTTTTAGTTTCTTCAAGCTTAAGGATCTCATTTGTACATGACAGCTGCAATAGAATTCCAAATTATTGTTGCTTTACTGAACAGAAACATATCAGACAAAACACTATTTTCTAGATTTGATTATTTGAATATAGTGCCTGAATTCTTCTTTGGATTATGTTAATAATTACTTGAAAGTTAACCTAGAGACATGTTTTCCACTTTAGGTGATGGATGCATGGTTGGCTTATGCACCTGTGAAGAACAACCCTGAAGATGCTGCAAAGGTACACAATTCTGTTTAACAGCTTCTTTTAAAACTTTTTTGAAATTATTATTTTTCCTTAGGTTACAAATTTGCAATGAAGTTCCCTGGTTTGTTTTAATTCTAGTGGTTTGCTTGAATCTTATTGAAGGTGCCAAAAGGGAACCCATACCATAGTGCAACTTCTGGAGAAATGTTTATATATCGGGCCAATAGCCTTATCCTTAAAAAGGTATGCAGGCTTAAGGGGTTCATTATATATGTATGAAAGTGTTAGCGTGAAAGTTTTTAGTAGTCATGTTTGTTTGTTACCAGGCTGGTGTCAAGGTAGCAGATCCAGTAGCTGCAACTTTCAATGGTCAAGATGTGGAAGTGTGGCCACGCATCACATGGAAGCCCAAATGGGCAATGACTTTTGCAGAGGTGAGAAGCAAAGTAAGTGGGAACTGTTCCATCTCACAAAGCTCCACTATGGTCATCAAGGGTCGTAGCGTGTTTGTGGAGGATCTCTACTTGGATGGAGCGCTCATAGTAAATGCAGTTGAAGATGCAGAGGTAAAGCTATAGAAATACTAGCATTGGTCCATTACAAAGTCTCCCTTTCGGTAAAACTAGGGGAAAGACTGAAATTTCATAATCGTTGTTAATCATCTTCTCTATTGCAGGTAAAAGTTGTCGGACCTGTGCATAACAAAGGGTGGCTTTTGGAGCCAGTTGATCACAAAGACACCTCAATTCCTGAGGAAATAAGGATTAGAGGTTTCCGTATCAATAAAGTTGAGCAGCTGGAGCTTAATTACAGTGAGCCAGGAAAATTCGGCAACAGTTCATGAGAAAGAGGCTTACCATACAGAACAGAGAATATGACGTGGGCAGAAGTACAATCTTAGACCAAGGAGGAAGAGGTCATTCTTCAATCACCCTGTACCTAGATTTTTTTTTTCTTTTTAGATGTTTCGCTCATTCTGTGATTTACAATAGCAATAAATTTGAGGCAACAATAAGTCGAGGCTTCTAGTAATTACCCTTTTTTTAGAAACAAAAAACGGGTCTGCAGGATTCTCCCTTGTCCATGGTAGAAGTTTTGGGGAAAATTTGATATTGAAAGGTTTCTTTTCATACAAATAAAAGGTTAAAGCTGCTGGGTTTGTGTTTATCTGAATACCAATTTTTTTGTAGAGAGAAATCGTTGACTTGTAGTTATCATTTTTGAGCATTTTGCTGACTGTTAGTTCATGTATTATACATTTATACTCTCAAAATGAGAATCTCCATTATTACAATAATATCACGTTTGTCTGCATTATACATCTCCAGGGCAAAATTTACTTGAATCATTTGCGTGTAGGGTTGGGTGTGATCCTGGGGAAACTTAATGTCACTTTTATCTGCACAAAACTAAGGTATAGGACCAGTTAAGTTGACACGCAAGCTAAACAGCCCCATGAAACTGCGCAGGCCGGTGGTATGTATATCCTGCTCTTGACGCAAAAGGTTTCAGATTGTAACTTGAACTTGTATTATTGTCCCAGAAATGGGTTATTGTCTCGGTTACTCGTATTATTGGTAGGTGCCTTCCATAAACTAGATATAGCAAGAGACTAAGTGCAAAGTTGGAAAGATCTTTCCTATCACATGCTCTCTGGGAACATACATTGTAAATTTCAGCAAAAACATTGTATATACCATAAACGTTCGAGAGAGTGAACTTCCGGTATGTGAGGTGGTCATGTGTAGGAATTGTGAGTCCTTTGACACCCCCACATTGCAGTTATGAAGGGGAAGCAGTACATTGATGTGTCGATACTGAAAAATTGTTGGTCAATGAAGACTAATGCCATAAGCAAGTTGCGTTCGAATTACGGGACTACTCGATGCTTTCATGAACCGGGACTTGGGACTTACTATTATGCTGCTGCCGTTTCCATTCAGTCTTGTTTTCTTTCTTAACAGACAACTTCAAGGCATTAATGTGTTTCACAGCATCTCCGGCCATCGTCAAGAGTAAATCATTCTCAGTTTCTCAAAGCTTCAACAGCATCCCCTTTCCTGTCAATTATGTAGAGCTAAGAAGGCTACTCAGGAATAATGCTATTATCAAATTGAAGACCCATTTTTGTCAGTATCGATATACCAGTTCCAATGCCAAACAAAAAAAAATTTGCGCTTGGTTAAAACTGTGTGGATTAATAGAACACAAGTTAAATTTAAGATTTAACGCCCAAACAACAGTACAAGGAAGAACGATAGTGCTTAAGGTTTATTAAAAAATATATTCACAGCACAGGTCTGTGCAAGGATACATGATCATACACAACCTTGTTGTGAACCTATGAAGCTTATTATAAATAAGAACTTGGTCATGAAAATCAACACACACACACTGCATCAAAGTTGCACGAAAGATGAACCAACGAATTCACAAATAAACAACCCATTACTAAAAACTAAAATCGCAGATACATGGACTGAGAATAGCGAAAGATGCTGATCTAGACAGATGGATGTCAAATTCACGCATGAGGAATATTGACAGTAACTGGTTTGTAGTCCATGAGGATGATGCTGTCAGTAGCTTCCAATAGTTGTTTGGCAAAACCCATATGTGCAGGATGAGCAATATATGCGTTGACGTCTTCCATGGTGTCGAATGTCAGTTGGAAGACATGGGTATTACCACCAGTCATGTTTGCAATGCTCTCATCTTTTCCCCTGTATAATTCAACATCAATTCATGTCGGTATATACATATGAAAACAGCCGGAGCTCTTTTTTTATCAGTGAAACGTGTAAGAAATATAGTAGTACCTAATAATCTTACCAGATGAAGTTCTTGATGGATTTGAAAACATCAGTGAGCTTAACAAACTCCTTAATGAGCTCTTGGATCCTCTCCTCTGTGATTTCAGGCTTGAATTTCACCACCAAAACGTGCTTCACTTCTGGCTTAGGGGGGCTGTTTGCCATTATTCACAACTTAGCTAGTTTTTATTCTTCCTATCTCTGCTCTTTATTCCTGTTTTGTGTTTTTGGTTGGTTTCCCATACTAATTTCCACTCTTTATATAGTGTGGCTAAAGTTTCTTACTCCATTATTTCCTTTCCATTATTTTTTTCCTGTCGATACTTATTTCGTCGAAGCTGCCCAAAATCATGTTATCTGAGTTTAATTGTTTATCTCTTTGTTTGAATTGATTCCTCAAGAAATAATTTATGCAGTTTCAAACTCACATCACTGATATCATCCTCAAATGACTTTATCACTGTACTACACGAAATTGGGTTAGATAACTTAACTTGTGCTTTCGTACTATTTCATTACTCCCCCAGTTCAAGTTATATAGGCACAAAATAGATTTGTATTAGATTAAAAAAAAAAATGGAAGTCATAAAAATCTATCTTTTTTTTATTAAAATATTATCATTTCCTTTTTAATGTAAACTATAAATATTAAATTAGAATTTTAGTATAATACTAATATCATTAATAAAGTCTAGAAATTAGAACTATTTCTATCTAAATGGTCAACTAAAAAAAAAACTATACCTATATAATTTGGACGAAGGGAGTGTTACATTATTGAATATACCGTGATAGCAAAAAGAATTATATCGTATCAGCGAAATTGCAAGCCGCAAAATCCTGTGGTTCACTTTCACATGGCCCTGTTGGAGTCATGACACCCTGTGTGACCCTGAAATTTCATATTTATATGTATGATTTAAGATTTAGACTTGAATTAAAAATTCAATAAGGCGCATCATTTGAATTAAAAATTATGCTCTGGTGGGTGTTACCGACAAGTTGGTTAGTCAATACAGGATATTAATTAACAATAACATATAAAGGTGTAAAACACCAAGGTGATGCTAGTTGAGCTATCAAAACACCAACCATATTATTTGATACACATAAAAACCATATCCAGTAAAAATAAAACAAAATTCTTATTTTTATTGACTCTTGTTATTTACAATTCACAATTTTTATTAACCAATCCATATACTTAAACTAATCTAATTTTTTTAATATTTTTATTAATACAATCCTATGGATTGGATTTATTTTTTTTTCAAACCCTTTCATCTATTCTCTCAACAAATCTCCTTTCACTCACTTACTGCATTCTCTCCCATTTTTTTTAGAGATTGATAGGATAAGTAAATTTTCGCTTTCCTTCAGTGACTTCACATAACACACAGTTCACTCTTCTACTGTTCTACTCGTTTCTTCCAGTCATCTTCTTTCCCTAGCTCAAGAATTTGAGCAAAAAACTTTGGGGTTCGTCTTAATGTTGATTTACTGTTGTCAATTGTTGGTGCAGCGTGAGAGGTAGGGATTTCATTACTGGTTTTAGTTTTTAAAAGTTTCTTCTGCCCTAATTCCATTGGTTACTTATTTGATCAAGGTTATTGTTGATTGATTTTATTATTTCAGTTCATAACTTGGTTGGTCGTAATTGCATGATTGCATGATTTTTTAATTTGGTTTGGGAAAATAAAATTAGGGTTCCTTATTTGTAATTTATCATTCTTTCTGAATGATGAAATAAGTTGTTTAGATTCTCTTCTTAATGAGTGTTTATCAAACATTGATGGGTACTACCCTAATGATATTTCTCGGTCTTGAAAGCCTAAAAAGATAGTAGAAACACCCTAGCTAACAATCAATAGGGATAGGAGAAGTGGGTGTCTCAGAGCTAACAATCAATAGGAATAGGAGAAGTGGAAGTCTCATAAGGATGTAATTTGTATGATTACTATTTTT
>JAJJMC010017942.1:11503-29813 GCA_023531435.1 Papaver californicum | reverse complement strand
CCTGGTTCAGTTTTTAAAGGTATTCCACGAAGCCACTGTTGAATTTTATGCTTCTACTTATGCTTCTACTTAACAGATGCCCAATTACTTATTTGAGAAACTGTTCGTTCAAGCTTTTCAGTCAAGACAGTTAGCTATTGGGTATGTTCCTTTACTCAACCATTTTTTCCATAGGAAATTTCCTCATTTCTCTTGTTGATACAGTTTATGTATTTTTTTCTAAATTTCTGATTGCTCATTTATCTTGTTGCAGAGTTGTTTGGTGATCTTAGTACTTATTCCATCATCGTAGATGACGATTGAAGAAGATGGTTACACGAAGGACTAGTTGTTTGCTGATCTTAGTGCTCATCTTATTGCTTTTCTCTCGCCACCCTCTCACTCATGACATACAAGCACTCACATTAGTCTTGCAGGTATGGCCATTTCTTTTGCTTCTGTAATCGTTGCCTAAACTTACTTAATTCTTAAACATTAGTCTCTCCATGGTCATCTACATGTTGTCACTCATATATAAAGAAACTGACATTTCTAGATAAGAGGTGTACGGTAGAAGCAAGGATATAGATAGAGAGCACAAACATATCAAAATAAAATGCAACTAAGAAAGAGTAGTTATAAATGAGTTAGTCAGTAACCTTGAAGTAATTTCCTACAGGCAACACATAAACCTTAAGTACTCTTTATTAATATCTATTATTAATTTTTAAAAAATGCTTAAAAAACTAATTAGATGAATTAAAAAAATTTAAAAGCGCGTAACAACATTTAAGGTTTTCCACTCATCTAATCTATCTTTAATGTAAGTTTCCCATCCTTCAGCACATGGTAGATGTTGATAAATCCAACTGGGATGCACTGCAGGTAGTGGAGCATTTGGGTATAAAACAGCCTTATTAAAGTGCATCCCACCATAATTCACTATCGAAACAATTATTGGATTTTCTAACACCTCACCTTGTAGTGGTAGATATGTCATATTTCTCCAAGTAAATACAATGATGCATTAATCTAATGATGCATTAACTGTGCAGAAAGGTATTGATGTATGTAATGTTTTTTGTATCCATAATCTGCTAAATAAAGTAACAGGAGAAAAATCTTCTTTCTTGTTTTTATACTTAGCCTTTTTTGCGATTTACTAGTTTTTATGGATGAATCTGTAGAACCCAGAATTTAAAAATCTAAATGTTATCTTCTTTATTTGTTGTTGCAGAGGTAGATATGATTGTGGTGCCCTAGTTGGACTTCTCTTATCTGGTTTTACTTCTTTGTCGACATTGAGGCTTTATTTTGAGAGGTATTAAAATTACGGCCGAGACTGTGATTCTATAGAAAACAAATGGAAAGTTCGATAGATCAGTAGTATCTTTGTTAATATTCTTAGTCGTGTTTCAGTTTCGAGTTTGTAGAAGCTTGAGATAAATTAATGTAAATATTTTCTCTGGTTACCAGTAGTTCTTTAGTAAGAAACACCGTGGCAAATGATTATTGTCGTCCCTTCTCCTAAATTTGTCCTGGGTTTTGTTTCTTATGGAAAGATACGTATGATTTAAATAGGAATTTGGGGATTGAATTGATTTTAATGGGTGAATTGTAACTGGGAAAAATCAGAAACCAACAATGGAGAACAGAGAAAATTGGGTTTTAATCGATATATGTTGGTTGTAATACAGAAGAAGTAAGGAATCTTGAGGTTGGAGATGAGAATTGAATAAAGGTAAACAGAGACAAAAGAGAAAGATCCTATTTGGAAAATTGGAGACCAAGTAAAAGTAAATCGTAATAAGTTGATCGCAAGTTCCCAACAGGAAAAAGTTACTGATTTCAAACCTAACAAAGAACTGGCTTCTGTTTGGCACTCATCTTGCCGACTGCCATTAGATTTCCGTGACATTTATTTGACTGAAAATAATTACGATGATACTAATATCTCGAAATTACGATTCTAGGTTTTATACATTAAATCATGAGTTCATATCATACCTTATCGTTCATTTGATTATTAAAAATTTTTATTTCATTGATTGAAGGAGTAGAGGTTTCTATCATATCTTCTATACCACAGTTATATTTAGGGTTACTAGAATTCATAGAGATAAAGATTAGTAGAAGTGAAGAAGAACAAGAAAGATATATGATTATGATTTGTAGGGTTTATGAACATGTTATTTATAGATTACATATAAAAAACTAGAAATAAAAAAGGAAAAGGAAAAGGAAAATAGATTGAGTTGGATTCATAAATTTTACTTTGATTTGGTTTCTAAAAAATAGTAGAATTCTGTTTAATTTTTTATTGGATTGTATTAATAATAATGGTGGGTTGAAAATAACAAAAGTCTTTTTATTTATAATCTTTAAATACAGTTTTTATTAGTTTTTATAATTCCATTCCCGCCCTTCAATATATACACATACACACACATAAATCTTTATTCTCCTTCATTTCTTTTCCATCGACTCCTCCTCCCCCTACCACCACCAGGACCTCCTCCTACCGTCGCACCACCACCAAATCACTACCATTTTCAGATCTGCTACCAACAACACTTTCGCCTCATGTATTTTTCTCCACCCACTCTCAGTCGCTCTTCTCTTTTTCTGAATTTGGTTTTAACTTTGAAATTAGGTCTAAGATTTTAAAAAGAAACCAGTTTCTGAAATTGAGTTGATTTACGAAATTAGGGTTATGATTTTAAAGAGAAATAAATTTCTGAAATTTGGTTGATTTACGAAATTATGTCTAAGATTTTAAGGAAAAATCAATTTCGCTGGTAAAAAATCTTAAGAGAGAGATATAACTTCAGTAAGTTTTCTTCAAAACTCTCTAATTTAATTTTTTTTTTTTTTTTTTTTTTGGTTCATTCAAATTTTCTAAGGTTTCTAAAATTTGATTTCAGTGTTAAGTTGGAGATTGTGATTTGCAGTCAAATCTTCTTCCTTATTGATTTATGGATACTTTGGTCTCGTTAATTTATTATCTTTGTTGTTCGAACAAGTGGAAAGGGTAGATTTTATTTTCTAGGGTGTAATGCTATAACAGGTTATGCTCAGAATGGTGCTTCTCGTAAAGCTCTAGAATTATTTCTTAAGATCCAGAGTATCGACAATCTAATCAGGTAATATTAGTTTATTCCACCCCTTCTTAGTTTGGTGCATAAACAACTCAATTTTACTTAGTTTGGACGTGGGATAAGATTTCTTACTAAGTTCTTGTGGGTAGTGCTGCAGTGTATAGCTCTGACAGTTAATGCTTGTTATCTTAGTTTCATATTGGATTGTGGTTCCACTCTTAAGTTTTTGTGGAGATATTGTGGAGAGATATCTATTGCTTTGATAATTTTGAGCAGGGACGGTTAACAAGCAGAGAAGATAATGAATTTATGTTATAGTCATTAGATAATATATATGTGTATGTTTAGTTTAGGATCACATGATTTGAAAATTTAACAGGTAATGCACAAGTAGATATTACAGACTCGCATGTTTTGTTTTAATTCATTCAACTGGCAAGGATTTCTTTATAGGTAAAAAGAGTTTCTACTTGCATACTTATTAGAGTTCCTATACACTTTGTATCTATAGTGTATCTATTGGTTTCAGTGAATTTTATAGTGGATTAGTGATCGAATCTTCTTGCCATTCCCTTTTCACGAGTTGCCTGGGTATACATACAATGAACCTCTATTTTATGATTTTTTATTTATTACAGATCTTTTTTTTAGAAAACTTTTTTCCATTTATTGGTTTCATTCCATTTTACGAACTAGATTGAACTTTTAAATGATCCAAATTTTTTGATTGCTTAAAGTTCTATAAATTGGAAACGATTAAGCCCTTGAATGTTTGTAAACTTTAGTATTTCTTTTTCGGGTTATTACCTTAATGTTTTTCTAACTTTATGTGATTTGTTTGCTTCCTATGCCCAAATTTCATGACCAGCACTGAAACTTTTCAAATCTACTAAAAAAGCTAAACACCTAGTCAGAAGATTTGGAGATATCTTGTCCTTGTTGTCAATTCTGGTATGCTATAATCTAATAACATCCCTTTATATGGTCAATCATCATGATTTTTTTTCCTGCTAACTGTGCGTGCAGCTATATATTATGCATTTGAATGAAATGTTTGGCAAGCGAGGGATGAGGTGTATACGGTGTATGATGACATCTGGGGAAAAAGTTTGTATGCGGTGTATGTCATTATGTAGATATTTTATTTGTAAGCTTTTCTTAGTTTGCTCTTCTCCTTGTAAGGTGATGTATACAACTATGGGATCCATGTATAGGATCCTCTTGTTAGAGATGTTTATAGAAACCATTTTTTGTTTCATCTAATTTTATTTCATTCTTTTAATTATTTTATTGACGAAACCAATGTTGTTGGTGAAATGATATAGTTTTACGTTGAAACCAATTTTGATTTCATCTGTTTTTTTTTTTATTTTGTTGAAACCAAAAATGGTTTTATCTAATTTTTGTTAGTTTTTGTTGACGAAGCCAATCTTGTTGGTGATACGATAATTTTTTTTGTTGAAACCAGTTTTGATTTTATTTAATTTTGTTTTATTTTTTTCAAATTTATGTTGACGAAACCAATTTTTTTGGTTATACGATAATTTTATGTTGAAATGAGTTTTGGTTTCATCGAATTTTGGTTTATTTTTTTTTAGGTTTTGTCGACGAAACCAATTTTGTTGGTGATACGACAATTTTATGTTGAAATAAATTTTAGTTTCATCTAAGTTTATTTCATTTTTGTCGATTTAATAGGATCCAAAATTAAAATAACCCTAAATCGATTAGTTTCTGGTATCACATCGACCTATATAGTTCAATCACTAACGTTGTCTTATTTCATTGGTTGTTGCTTTTGGCACTGTAATTTATCCAGGAGATTTTGTAACTACGTACTCTTCCACTTCATGAAAGTTAAATTATTTTAAGTATGCATTCTTATTAAGAGAGAAAGAGATAATAATATTTGTAAATATTTTTAAAAATAACATGATAGTAAAATTTAAAATGATAAACTTTTTAAATTATGACATGGATATTTGTATACTTCATATCGTTAGAAAGTATTTAAAAATATTTATGTAACGAATATAAACATGACTATCAAATGATACATATTTCTTATACAATAATCAATTAAAAGAGTAAGTTAAATTTTTTTGACTTGTGTGTTGATAAGTATAAATTTTTATAGAACAATATTTTAAATAATTAATTGGTTCAATAATCTATAGATTAGTTTTTATGGGAGTATAAGACATCTAAAATAAAATATTTTTCTAATATTTATATTTTCTAAATTTACTTTCTAAATATTCTTTTTAGGCATTCTGCCCAGATTTAATTAAGAGATAAACACTAAAGTGACTGAAGGGTAATTACCCTTCAGTTTTTGAGTTTATAATGAAAAAAATTGAAATAAAAAAATTGGTGTTCTTCAGAAACGGAAAAGGGGAAAACGAGTTTCAGATCTGAGAGCTCAACCGTGGTGAAGATTTGATTTGAAATTGAAGATTAAGAGATACTTACTTCTGAAATCTGATTAAGAACTCCAAATCAGTAAGTGTTCAATCTCAATTCATCTAGTTTCTAGCCTTATTTTGTTTCACAAATTCAAAATGTTTTTGTTAATGTTTGATTCTAAGATGAAGACACACCGTTTTATTCTTTTGATTCAGTATGATTTGAAGATCATTAGCTATTTTTATTGTGTAATTTTCTTGTCAATTTTGTGTTTATGTCGATGATTTTTCTAGGGTTAGTAATAATCTGATTTTTATGCTTAAAAACTTCAACGATTTTGTTTCAATTCATCTATTGGGAAATGGAAACCAATTAATTGTTAATTGAAAACCAATTTCAACTGATTTAGATTGATTTTTGTGAAAAGATTTTTGAACCAATTTTTTTAAGCGTGATGAAATTAGTTTCATCTTGTGTTGTTGTTCTATTCATATGTTGAATACTTTTGTTGAATATTTGGTGTTCAATTCTGATATTAATATAATATAATTGTTGTAGATTGATTTTTCTGAATAGATTTTTGAACCAATTTTTTTAAGCATGATGGATCCAGTTTCATCTTGTGTGTTTTCATCCCGTGTTGCGGTTCAATTCATCTGTTGAATACTTATGTTGAATATTTGGTGTTCAATTCTGATGTTAATATAATATAATTTTTATAGATGGATCCTGATTTCCAAAGTATTTATGTTGTTATGCATTCTACGGACTCGTGTACATACAAGGTTAGTATGACGTCAACGGTCGATGAATTGAAGTTGCATGTGTATAGGGATGCACAACGGGCGGTCCGTTCGGTTTTGAACCAAAACCAACTACCAAACCTTCTATAGGCGGTTTTTGAAAATCAAAACCATCTACCAACCCGTCCATAGGCGAGCCGGTTCGAAACCGACCTGAGTCAGGTTCGGTTTTTTTACGGGTTGAACCGTATTAACTGAAAATCCTTCAATTGCCAAGACCCATCTTCTATGATTTCTTCCATTATATGGCTTGTTTTTGTCAAATCCGAGACAAACCCATTTCTCCTAATCAAACAAGAAATCTAATTACCACTTTAATTCACCATTCTCGCTTAACACACAGCAGCCACAATCCCTCTCCTAATTCATGTTCCACTTTTACTCTTTACTTAAAACAACACCACCATCTTCTATGATTCGAACAGACCATCCATTTCTTAAATTGCAGAGGACTCCGTTCGCCAACAACAACATCAGGAAACAATTCTTGTTTATTCCTTCCATCATAAACCCAACATCTCCTTCAAAACCATCTTCCATTCAAGCCAACGCCGACCACATTTTCTCTTCCTCTTCTCTCGATCTCAATTTCAGAAACATAAAATTCATATCTTCTTCCTTGTTTTCCGGTTACCAACAAAACTCTGTGTTCTTATCCTTACCATTTTTCAAATCCATGTCTAAATTCTTTCACTGAATCCATTGTTGTCCAAAAACCTAGCTTTTCTAATTTTCCTTTCTTCTTCTATCTGTACGGAAACAACCTGATGCTTGCCGTATTCTTGTACCATAATCAACTCAAGCCACTGGAATCTTGGTAGGCGCCAGTGGATCTTGGTGCAACGGATCCGGCAGTTGAGCTTTGTGTAGCGTCTTGAATAAAGCGAGGTCGAGAAGATGAAGAAGAACAAAAATGAGATAATAGAAAGTTCTAGGTTTAGTTTAGGGTATCTTCGTTCAGATGTACCTTCTTACAGTTCTCACTGCATGTACAATATATGGTCTTGCATGGCATAATAAGGCTCCCAATCTCCAATGCATAAAGAATCTTCTTCATATAAGTCTCATCTTCTGTTGTCTTAGGTGACTGGTCTTTGGTTAGCTTAAAGTGGCTACCCAAAGGCGTGCCCACTAGTTTGGCACTCTCCATGTTAAACCTCTTTAGAATTTTGTTCACATATTCTGACTGCGACAACTTCAAGGTACCATGATTGCTATCTCTCGTGATCCTCATACCAAGAATTTGCTTTGCATCTCCCAAATATTTCATTGCAAACTGCTTTATGTAGAAACAATGCAGACCTCTTTAGCAGGCGCTGCAATAAGCATATCATCCACATATAGCAGCAAAATCATAAAAGTGTTTTCAGACCTCTTTATGTAGCAACAATGATCTGATTCGCATTTAGTGAAGCCGTTGGTACCCATAAAACTGCCAAACTTCATATACCATTGCGTTGGAGTTTGTTTCAAACCATACAAGATTTTATTCAATTTGAAAACCAGATTCTCCTTTCCCTGTGTTACAAAGCCCTGTGGTTGAACCATTTAAATGTCTTCCTTCAGATCACCGTGAAGGACTGAATTTTTCAAAATTCCCAAAACCAATCTGCTTGTATTTAGCATCACAACTGGAGAAAAAATATCAGTGTAGTCTACACCTTCCTTTTACTGAAAACCCTTCACAACAAGCCTGGCCTTGTAACGTGTACTCCCTTCATGCTCTTCTTTTACTCTGTACACCTATTTGTTATGCAAAGTCTTCTTCCCTTATTGTAGCTCGGTTAGCTTCCAAGTCTGATTCTTGAGCAAAGAGTCCATCTCATGTTTCATAGCTAACAAGATGTGATGAAGAGAGGGTGAATAACGATCCACTGCCTTGGGTACCCTACTACTTCTCTTAAGAGTGGGAACCGGAGTACTGGGGTTGGGAGAAGCTGGACTACCCTGCTTTATCTCAAGCACTTCATCTTCCTGGTTCTGGACAACCTTGTCATGTATACTGATTTTAGAAATCTCACCCAAATCAACATTAGCAAAATCTTTTACCTCTGGTGCCTCTGGTTCTTCAACTGCATTTGATATGTCCTTGTACATAGCCTTCTCATTGAAGATGACATTCCTGCTTCTGATAATTTTCCGATTTTTTGCATCCCAAGTTCTATTACCAAAAGCATCATCTCCATAGCCAATAAAGAAATATTTCTTGGATTTGGGATCAAGTTTTTTTATAGCATTGGCATCAACATGTACATATGATAATGAACCAAATACTTTCAATAAATAAAGATTTACCTCACAACTTCATACCTCCTCTAGCAATTTGAATTCAACTAAACTGATGGTCCTCTATTGATCAGATAAGCTGCAGTGTTGATTGCATCAGCCCAAAAAATATTTGGGAACCCAGCATGCAACCTCATGCTTTTAGCACGTTCATTTAGGGTCCGGTTCATGCACTCAGCTAGACCATTCTGTTGTGGTGTCCCTGGGATGGTCCTCTCCATTCAGATTCCATTAGTAGCACAATACTCTCTGAACCCACCATCAACATACTCACCCCCATTGTCTGATTTTAGGCACTTCAGTTTCAAACCTGCCTCATTTTCTACCAAAGCCTTCCATTTCTTAAATATATCAAATACATCACTTTTATTTTTCATAAAATAAACCCATACCTTTATGGTCGAGTCATCAATAAATGTGATGTAGTATAATGAGCCACCCAGTGATGGAACTGGAGATGGTCCCCACAAATCAGTATGCTCCAACTCTAACATTTATGCTTTTGGAGCTCTACCGCATTTGACGAAGATGACTTTCTTCTGCTTCCAAAGGATTCAGCTCTCACACATACCAACATCAATGGTCTTAAATTCTAGTATTTTTCCTGTTCAACTGAAGTACTTTCATACCCTTCTTACTCATATTCCCACGACTTTGGTGCCATAGAATATCACTAGAGTAAGCAACTACAATTGTATCTACTGCACATGTATCTACTGCTGCCATGCCAACAATAGACAAGTCTCTCGGACTTGAATACATATAAAGAGTAACCATCTTGTAACCACGAGACACTACCATATCTCCTTTAGCCTCCCTCCATCTACCACTACAAAATAAACTTCATGCCCTTCGTCATCTAGCTGCCAAATAGAAATCAGATTCCTCTTTAACTGTGGAACATGTCTAACCTTGTGGATTCTTCAGACTGATCCATTTTCCTACTTAAGCTTGATCTTTCCAATGCCTACTATCTAAAGTGGTATATTATCAGCTAAATAGACAGTCCCGAAATTACCTGCAATATAGTTAACAAAAAGTTCTCGGTTTGAAGTGGTATTCCAAGAAGCTCCTGAGTCGAAAACCGAAGAGTCCATGGGACTTTCAATAGAAAGAAGTAAGGCACCTTGCACGGTTTCTGTAAAAACATTTGCAGGTTCATTCTCGTTCTTCTTAGGTTTTTTGCACCACTTCTGTATGTGGCCCATCTGGCCACAGTTCCAGCATCCAGACGGACCCCGTGGACCTCTAGATTGGCCCCTGCTTCGCCCTCTTCTTGATTTAGATCTTCTTATGTTCTGATTTTTCTGAGATGATCTTCCTCTTACCTTGATGTTAAAGGTAACATCATTATTCGAATACTCACCAGAATTCTTCCTTCGAACTTCTTCACCCAGAAATCATATCGCATATATCATTATACTTTAGCTTCTCTTTGTCGGCGGAATTACTTACGACAGTTCTAACAACTTCCCAATCGTTGGGTAGAGAAGCCAAAAGGGTTAGGGCACGAACTTCATCATCAAATTGGATCTCGAAAGATAATAGAGAATTCACTATTTCATTAAACTAATTCAAGTGCTTTGTTACTGAAGCGCCCTCTGGCGTGTTCAATCTGAACAACTTCTTCATCAGATGCACCTTGTTGTTCGCCGACGACTTTTCATACATACTCGTCAAGGCCGCCATCAGACCAGCAGTGTCTTTTCTTTCACAACACTGTGAGGAACTGACTTGGCTAAGGTTAATCAAACAACCCCTAGAATCTATCATTCCAGGAGTTTCCAATCTGCCTCGGACATCCTATCTGACTTTGTTGAATCCAATAGAGATTGCTAAAAATTTCTCCCATAGAGAAAAAGTTCAATCTGCATTCTCCATTACCGGAAATCTGACCCATCAAACTTTTCGATTACGTTTGTAGGTCCGGTTGCAACACCTCCAGATCCGACCCCTATCGTAGATGATGTCCACGCCCCTTTCTCTGTAGTTCTGTCGTCTTCTCCTCCTGCCATCGATTCTTCCGAAAATTCTTCACGAACCTGGATCTGATACCAGTTGTTAGGATTGATGCTATAAAGAAAACAACAACGAAAACAAAAACACAAGATTTACTTGGTTCACCCAAAATTGAGCTACTTCTAAGGAGCGGCTGCGGTTTTCACTATAATCTCAAAACAATTTTCATCGGAATACAATGATACAAACCCTAAATAGGGCAACTCGAAAAATATATAGAGGCTACTCAAAAAATTTGGGCCTATCGACCCGTCTCTCCTTTTCATAAAATAAACCTCTCAAAAAATCTCATTTAATTTCCCAACGGACCGCCAGTCAGATCGTATTGAATGCGAATCTGATCGTGCACTACCAGACTCCACACAAACATAACATTGGGACGGTTAAAATAATATCGCAATAGACCAAAAGCTGTCCCAAAAAGATATTAGTGACGGATTAATTACTGTCCTGTTCCACCGTCACTAATTCGAGGGTGATTGCCAGGTCGTTGTTCGCATTCTGGTTGGTTCTTCTAATCAACCCAGAGTCTTACCACTAATTGAAGAGATCAAATTTATAATCAATCAGATCAGTTTAGTGCAATTTGAAATCATATCGGGATAAACCAATGTATGTTGCAATTTCTATGCTTCTCATAAAAAAATATATATATTCCACCACTAGCTTGTTATTCATGCACAATATTTACACCTGGATCCGCATTCCCACCAATATACTACCTAGCTACTAATTACAAGCCAACTGATCTCGTAGCTGAGACTGAGAGATCTCTTCGAAGATGGGTAACCTTCTTGATGATCTAAAAGATGGAACCAACTTGTTATTATTATTCACCATCAGTTTGTCCAACATTTCCACTATCGTTTCTTCAAATGACGGTGTTGGCGCTGCTGATGGTTGTGAGGTGGAGGACGAAAATGAAGAGAATTGTTGCTCGGATATATAATATTGGTCAAGTTGGTGAAGAATCTCTTCTGCTCGATTCTTAGCCTTGTTGTTGTCTTCCGACAATGATGATGATATAATCCTCCCATCTAACACATCTTGGAGAATAGAGCAGGCCTCATCAAAACGACCTAGCTTTATTAGGCAAAGACTCAAGTTGCACGCCTTGTTCCCATCAGGATCTATCATTTGTGCCTTCTTATATACCATCTCGGCAGCTATATAGTTATGCTGTTGCATATATGCCCATCCTAGATTCCCCTGCGCAGCATCAAACTAATCAGCTGATCAGTACTCAGTCAGTCTGGAAATAATCTTACCTCTCCATATGCGCGTGCATGGGAGAGTTATATACTTACCAATATCCTGGAAGTCTCTTGCTTGATTGATACTTGAAATCTCTTCCCATGGGAACGTGCTGTCTTTGTTGGCTTCCCATTGAAAGCCTTCCCTTGGTATATCATCCTTAGCTTCTGCTTCAACAATTTTATTTGCTCATCTATCATTCCACATTTCTGCAAAAACGTGTGCACAATTACCCATCATTAATATCAACTTCCGCATGCATCATTTTTAAACCAAGTCTATCTTTTTGAAATAGATGGAGTATAATAATACAGAAAAGGTACTTTGTATAAGTCAATGAGAACATTATCCAGGGATTCTTGGGCTTGTTTAGAGCAACGGTCTCTAAAAGACTTGATCGCTTCAATGGCTTCCTCAGCTCTATCTTGCTGCTTCATCAAAACAGCCATGTCCTTTAGCGCACTGTCAACTCTATCACCAGCATTTATCGCCTCCCAAAACAACACTATGGCTGCTTCTGGATCCTTCTCTACTAACTGATGCATGTTTCGTCATAATTAATTAGGTTTAAAAATATCAATTACATCTTAATTCAAAACAATTAAGAATAAATAGTTCATTACAACACGCACCAAAAATATTTAGAAAGAAAGGAAAAAAAGAAGTTGTAGATGAAGAAAAATATACCTGAGCATGTTTAGCTCTAACATAAGGACTATCACCAATGGGAAGTTTGTGAATTACATGAAACTCATCTTCCTGTTTACTCTCCCCATTTCCTTTTCTCAATCGGGCCATCTTTTTTATCATCTCTAAAAACGGAGCTGAATTCTATCTCTATTATAGATAGACAGGCTAAGTGATAACTTGAAGAACTAGAAAATGAAAATTAATGTATGTACACTAGACAATGGTCCAGGTTCTTAGTTAATCGGTTTTGACATTATACTCTCAGAATATAAAGACCTCTTTCATCCTGCCACGTAATTTTACTAACACCGTGTCATCCTGTCTGTCACTTTGTATAAGAGTGTAGAGATGTAGTGGGCTTATTTATTTTTTGTCAACCCGAATAACAGTATGGAAGAAGCTGGCCTTGATCTTGGATATGTTCAAGGGAACATGTGAATTCTGAACCATAAGGTAGCCATGGTCCATCTTAGTTAATGTCCTAGACCACTTCAATTATTGTCTAAACGCTGGAAGACATTATAAATTTGTTAAACATTTTTTTTTTCATATGGTTCTTATTGTTTATCAACATTATACCTGCATTCTAGTAGGAGCGTATGATTTTTAAGTGACGAGAAGTGATTTAATTGAGAAGAGGAGTCTTTAATTGATCGGTGAAATGTAAATATTGCAAAGGAATTTTGGTGGATAGCACTTATCTAGCTCTTACTCTCGCACTCACTTGAGTTGTTCTGGATTGGATGATGTTTGGTTACAAATGAATCCATAACTGGCTATTAATAGTCTGATGAATTTGAGGGCGATTAAAAACTATTTAAGGGCGACTAATAAAACAAAATAATATTATTTTGAAATAATCTTAATATATCCTTTATCCATCTATTCTCCATAATGGCTAATCTATTCTTGCTTAATTAGTGTTAAATTTGATTAATTAGTTAATTAATTTGGTTATAGTTAGTGTTAGAAAATTATTTGAGTTAGTTTTGGATTAGAAATCGAGAGTGTTTTAGAGTGATTTTTCGAGTTATAGTTTTGTATAATCGGCAGGCTCGAGATTTATTTTCCTACCAATTGTACAATCGGTAGTTTAAGGAGTACGTAAACTACCGATTATAGGTGTCACCCCAAATTGAATTTCTCAAATTCTTCCAAAATCAATAACTCTTCAGCTTTCACAATCGTCTAAAGATAAAATTAACCTACCGATTATATTGGTTTTTTTGTCTATGACTTTTCTTGCCATAATCGGTAGCTAGTGAAAATAAATAACTACCAATTGTGGATAAGTAGCCCAAATTGGAATTCAACATTTTCTTAAAAATTTTAACATTTTCTAAGAGCTCAATCGGTAGTTTAAGAAATTCTTAAAATACCGGTTCTATTAAGTAGCCCCAAATTGGAATTCGATATTTTTTAAAAAATTTCAACATTTTCTAAAAGCACAATCAGTAATTTAAGAAATTCTTAAACTACAGATTATCAGAAGTAGTCCCAAATTGGAAATCATAATTTTATTAAAAATTTCAACATTTTATACTAGCACAATCGGTAGTTTAAGAAATTCTTAAACTATCGATTCTAATAAGTAGCCCCAAATTGGAATTCGACATTTTTTTAAAAATTTCAACATTTTCTAAAAGCACAATCGGTAGTTTAAGAAATTCTTAAACTACCGATTATCATAAGTCGCCCCAAATTGGAAATCGATTTTTTTTTTTAAATTTCATCATTTTATCTTGGAACAATCGGTATTTTAAGTAATTCTTAAACTACCGATTATCATAAGTAGCCCCAAATTGGAATTGAATTTTTTTTAAAAAATTTCAACATTTTGTACAAGCACAATCGGTAGTTTAAGAAATTCTTAAACTACCGATTATATTACTTTTTGACAAAAACAAGAAACATTCACAGAATCGGTATATTAATATAAGCATTTACTTCCGATTACAACCAAACTATGAGAATATATTTGAAAATTTCTCAGAATCGGTAGATAAAGTTAAACAATTACTTCCGATTACAACCAAACTCTGACAAAATATTTGAAAATTTCTCAGAATCGGTATATAAAGTTAAAAACTTACTTCTGATTACACTTTGGACTTAATGAACTCATAGCTTTCAGCAAATATGAATTCTTCTCCCCATTTTCCTAATAGTAGTGTGTTTTTGCGAGATCCTCCTACAAAAGCATAGAACAAAAAGAACATAATTCATCAAGTTTACTATGTTATTATTGGAAGATCTTAGAACTTAGCTTATGTAAAATATGCTTACAAAATTGTTAGATCGACAAGCCCAAATGGGTACGGTTAAAGATCCGATGTTGTATATCTATATAATTAGCTATCCCTATTCGAATAAGTTGGTACCTATCGTGAATTTGTTCAAGAGATCTTTGCTTTGGATTTCCATAATCTCGCACGTATTTGATGTAGATCCTCCCCCAAAAGGTTTCGGGTGTAACCTTCCAACTATGACATCTTCACATAGGGTTTCATTATACCATGTTTTGGTTATAGACAAATCTTCAGCTGAGTCAAATGTTGTCATGCTTGTAAGTAGAGGTATGGAGTGAGTTACAAAGAGGAGATGCTTAAATGAACTTTGTAGAGTGTATGTGTCATGGACCGAAAAATTCCGCCTCCGGCGCGCTGCGCCGAGCAAGCCAGAACTCCCCGATGCGTGGTTTAAAAGAGACTTATTGTGCCTTAAAGCCTAACTTTCCTCTATAAAGTGTAGGTAAATTTTTCGCTTTCCAAGTATGTCTTGTAAGTATTTTATTTGAAACGTAGTCCCCACACCGTTCAAGATACATTTATATCGTTCTAGATATTTTTTCCTTTCCAAACATGCTTTGCAAGCACGGTATTCAGACGGTAGTATCCATATCGTTCCAACTCACCCTTGACCTGAAAAGGGTGCAAGGCCATTAAGGCCCACGATGAATTCCTTTAACTAGCATCACCTACGTATAATTCTTGTCCAAGGCCTGACCCATGCAACGGATGTAACACCATTCCAACTTACCTTTTATTTTGGGTTGAAGGCTATACCAGATAACGAGAATTCCTTTGGCAAGCATTACATATTTTTGATCATGGTCCAGGCCTAACCCTTTCCTTGGACCAACACCCCGGCTATTTCAACTTTAATTTATCGCTTCATCAATTCTACTTCGGCCATGCACTGGAGCCTGCACTTAGCTTATTCTTGGCAAGGATGCAACATCCAGGCACATGCCATCTCATACCGCAACGGTTGCTAGGAAGTATGAACAATCCATCAAATGGAATTGCAACTACTCCATCGAGTGTGGCAACAATCATCTCTTGCTTGGCTTTGCCGAGCCAGATGATATGAGTTACCCTAGTGTCGCAACTCCCAAATTAGATTATATGAGCAACAAGGTGCTGCACCTCAATGCATTGCATTGCGGCTTCTTACTACCCAACCCGTACCTCGATGGGATCAAGCATGACCGTAGTTCATCAGAGGGTCCAATCGAAAGGAACTAGCAACTTAAGCCTATTTAGGCAAAGCCAACTTCGTTTCCAACTTCATTCGCAAGGCCAAATGCCAAGCAAAGCCAACTTCGATTCCAACTTCATTCACAAGGCCAAAGGCCAAGCAAAACCTAGTCTGTGTAGGCCGCAAGGACTTTCACAAGGTATGCACTAGCTTGTGCATAACTATCGCTATTTGCTATGTAAATATGCATTCTCAAGTACGCAGCATGATTGAATGATGCTTTCGCATAATTCAAGCTTTATAGGCTAAGCTATATGCTTATTGATGCTTTAGCATCAAGTATGCTCCAACATATAGGCTATATCACTTATATGTGCATTACCGCTCATGCACATTCATCCAACGTCCCCTCCTTATATATGCTCCATTCGCATTTCTACAAATAAATATTAGAAAGGTAGATGTCATCCATCGACTTCCAAGGACGAAATGAAGATTTCTTTCCAAAGCCAAACATCGGGTGAGCATCAAAGCACATTCAAGCTTCATCGGTTAAGATACCAGCATATTGATGATTATGCATGAAGTATGCTCCAACGTATTGGCCAATTCGCATATCTATATGTGCATTACCCCTCATGCACATTCAAGCTTCATTTGTAAAGCTACAAGCATATTGATGATTATGCATCAAGTATGCTCTAACGTATAGGCTACATCGCATTTATATGTGTATTACCTCTCATGCACATTTCATCCAACGTCTCCTCCCTATATATGTTCTATTCGCATTTCTACAAATAAACATTAGAAAGGTAGATGTCGTCCATCGACTGCCAAGGCCGAAATGAAGAGTTCTTGCCAAAGCCGTTGCGAATAAACACGCTGATGTATCACGGTGATTCATTTTGGCTCGGTGATGCATTGCATAATTTACTACGGCATAATAGTGCCTTAGCACTATGATGCGCTCATCGAATAACGACATTGGCTCGGTGATGCATTGCATTATGCATCACGACATAATAGTGCCTTTGCACTATGATGCTCCCACTTGTGCAACTTCGGCTTAGTGATGCATTGGATCATGCATCACAGCATATAATGCATTTGCACTATGATGCTCCAACTTGTGCAACTTCGGCTTAGTGATGCATTTAATAATGAATCACGGCATATAGTGCCTTAGCACTATCATGCATTCTTCGTATTCAACTTTGGTCGGTGATGCATTTAATAATGCATCACGGCATATAGTTCCTTAGCACTATCATGCATTCTTCTTATGCAACTTTGGCTCGGTGATGCATTTAATTGATGTGGTTTAGAAAGTGGTAAATAAAGATTCGATTCTCGAACTTGTGAAGGTGATGATTTTAGAAAATAATGATTTAACTAACTCTAGAAAATTCCAGGAGTAAGAAAAAGACTAAATAACCTAAAGATGATTTTTGAATAATTTTAACAATACCAGGAATCAGGAATCAGGTAATTCTAACAACGTATGTGATTAATCAGATAATTCTTTTTAAATTAATTGAAGCCCAAATAATTGCCAAAATTGGTTTTGTTATGCTAACAAACAGAGGTAAATCACAAGCATGGATTATCAAAATTAATTAACTAAGCATAATCCATCAAGCAAAAGCACAACTGTTGAAAGAAAACCGTTTTTACTATTCAAAACTATGCAATTTTAATGATAAAAGAATTATAAATAATTATTAGAAAATAATTAAATCACATAAAATTGAGAAAATTACCTTATCCATCATCCCAGTAAATAGACTTAGCTCATGGTGGAAAAAGATTGCTCAAAAGTTGATTTCATTGCTCAAAATATTGATTACAAGGTGAAATAATAGTGCAACAGCCAAACAGCAACGGGTATAAACGTCACAGGAACAGGGTTCAACTGTTACAGCACAGTTTCAAGCAACAAAAGAGAGAAGAAATGGTGACAGACAGATTTGAAACAGCAACAGTTAAAACTGTTGCACTGTCTTCTTCTTCAGCGGCGATGGTGAAGAACACCGATCACCGGGAGCAGCAGCAGTGACCGGCCGATGTCGGAAATTGATCGGAAAATAGCAAAAATGGTTCTGGAGCTTCGTGCCTTGATTCTGAGGATTGTAAACTCTTTATATAGGCCCTGTGAGTCTTCTAGGATGTTCTAATCCCATTAGAACTCGGTGATTTGACGAGAAATCAATAGTTATCCAAAACCGAAACATGTTCCTTTTCCCGTCCAAATTCATGATTCTCCAGCCCTTATCTTCGGCTTCTAGAGCTTCT
>JAJJMC010017942.1:0-11493 GCA_023531435.1 Papaver californicum | reverse complement strand
TGATCCATTTTCCCGGGTGCTTTGAACACTTTTTGAGCCAATTTTTCTACAAATCTTTATTCTTCTAATGTCCCTACAAAAGCAATAAAACACGTAATAGACACAAAATCGAATACTAACTCACTAGAAATTAAGGTGCAAATTAGACACTAAAATGTGTCTATCATTAATGCCTTAGCACTATCATGCATTCTTCGTATGCCACTTTGGCTCGGTGATGCATTTAATAATGCATCACGGCATATAGTGCCTTTGCACTATGATGCTTCCTCGAATATTCAAGGTCAAGGAATACACCCTCTAACGCTTATCTAAGTAAGCTTTATAAGCTTAGGATGAAGCTTCAACCCAGGCCATGACGCGTCCTTGAGTAAGCTTCATGTAAAAATTACGGGTGTTACAGTTAAAAACTAGGTGTGTGTGGTATTTGGTTGAGAAAACTGGTGTATTTTTAGGATAATTTCCAAAACTAGCCGTTGATTGTACTTTCATTCTAAATAATTGCACAACTTCCTCAAATATCAATAGTCATAAAAGTAAACAACAATCGGTATATAATAGAAACCCTTTACTACCGATTATCATAAGTAGCCCCAAATTGGAATTCAATTTTTTTTAAAAAATTTCAACATTCCTTAACTCTCATAATCGGTAGTTTAAAAACTGAAAAAACTACGGATTATCATAAGTAGCCCCAAATTGGATTTCGAATTTTTTTAAAACATTTAAACATTCCTGAACACTCATAATCGGCAGTTTAAGAACTAAAAAACTACTGATTATCATAAGTAGCCCCAAATTGGATTTCAATTTTTTTTTAAAATTTTTGAACATTCCTGAGCACTCATAATCGGTAGTTTAAGAAACTCTTAAACTATCGATTATCTTAATAAAAAGTGGCCAGGAACAGAAAGTTCCTGGGGTAAATGCAATCGGTAGATATTTATCTACCGATTGCATTACGCTTACACAATCGGTAGTTTGTAATCTACCGATTGTTGCTGAATATACCCAATCGGTAGTTTGTGCAAACCCGTTAACTACCGATTATCATGTAAAATTTGAAGAAAATAACTTGTTAAATATAAATCGATTGCAAATCAATTGATAACTCTAAAAAAGAACATAAAATCCTTTCAAATGTTAGACATTAAAACCAGTAATGTTAAACATTATAGTAATATCCATCAAGTTAACAACCACAATCTAATTTATAACTCTTTTGGTTTTGGTACGAGGAGCACGAGCAACAGGGAGGTTGGATTCAGGGGCATTGGCTTCAGGGACATTTTCTTCAGGAGCATCACTCGTTGATCCGCAACATCTTTTACTGTTCTTTGATGTTAACCTCTTCGACGGATTCAGAGGTTTCTCTCCAAACTTGATAGCATGGTCTTCATTATTGATTTTGTCAGTGAGGTCTTTATGCTCTCTCATCATCGTCTCAACTGATGGAGGCACTCCTTCATTGATGCACCCTGTTATCTTGTTCGACAAAATGCAAACTTTTTTTTTTTTCTGTTTTTAGGCAATAGCAATCAAACGATTATTGTCTATAATATTGACCCGTAATATTAAAATCAAAAGGAAATAACATTACGTACCAGTCTTTCATAGCCCGATGGTTTGTCTTTGATGATGCACCTATATTCGGGCACTCTGGTGCTCTTTCTTTTATTTTCACGGATCACGTGAAGATGAGAATGCTCCCGGTACCATACCATATAGCCAGGATCTGCTTCATCAGCTCGGGTGACTGGTCTCCCCGCGTTGATCATCGATTGCATCCTGTTGTCCCAATGTTCAACCGATGGGTTACCAGTGTAAAAAATTGTGATTGAGTCCTTACCACAAACACAATTCTCCACGTTCAGATCGAACCTTCCCCTGAAACGACTCCAAGGTTCTTCTTGGACAAAACCAAGTTGAAGCATCACCCTTGTGACATTATACATTACATATCCAGTTGGATGCCACAAGGGTCCATAGTAGTACGCCAACTCAGACCTTCCCGCTAGATGACCACTAGCTCGGTCTTCCCTATAAGGATCAAAGCATGTTGTACGCCATGGAGTCTAGCTTCCTCCTCAAAGAAATCAACTCTTGCTCCTTGATCCTTGAATGGTTGCCCTCACAGATGTATGTTGTGCCTCGGGATGTGCCGGGTTCTCTCTGGCCAAGTCGAGGGACGGGAAGTGATCATAGATCCATGCCTAGTGTACATATCAAACCAAGTATCAGATAATTGATTCTTAAAATAAGAAAAAATAAATAACAATCAAACCATCAATGGAGTTACTAAAATACCTGTAGTAAGCTCACGTTCCCGGCTATTTGGCTAGTGAGTTCCCTGGATGCTTTTCTCATCTATTCCATCAAGAAAGCAAGACATGTTGTACCCCACGAATAGTCTTGAACTTTGTGGAGGGGATCCAAAAGTTGTAACAGGTTGGCGTCGACCCGGTTGCCACTAGCAGTGGGGAAAATTACACATCCCAAAACACATAAAAGATATGCAGTGGCAGCAGCTTTGACCTCGTCATCGCTAAACTCTGGGTTGGCCTTTTCTTTATCGAAGGTGCCTCTGAACATTTTTATCAGATGAACCATGCCGAATTGCATGGTTCTCTAAGAAGTGCACCGGCCGAACTCTACATTGGAAGTCGCTCGGTCCCAACCAAAGCACCTCTCAGTGTAAACATAAAGTTGTTCACAGCTTAACTGCTTCACATAGTCAAACTTCACCACCTTCCCATGGTCAGCGAGAGCTAGAAACTTCACCAAATCATCGGGGGTGATGGTCATCTCTCCCCACGACATGTGGAAGGTATCGGTCTCAGGATAATACCTCTCCATGAATGCCGATATCGACACCCGGTCGTGACGTAACATGGAATTCTCGGCAGCCGTAGATATCCCCGACTTCAGTATAATTTGCTTGAACCGTTGACACTCACCTTCCAACGGCCAATCGTTCATCTTTGTTGGTGCAACTGTAGATTTGAGTAGACGGAACGCACTAGAATGGTCCTAATATACACGGCGAAATAAAAAACAATTATAATAACTGTTAACACTTTTACGAATAAAAGACAATATGTTAAGAATGATGTTTTATAATTATTACCTCGGTAGAGTAGATTTCTTTGGACCAAGAATCCTTGTACCCAAACAATAGATCTCCTCATCTCTTGGGAGGCCAGGGATTTGACCTTGTTGTAGAGCCTTCATCTTCAAAGAGTCGGGGACCTTGTGTCCTCTTTTCTTCTTGGCTTGTTTCTTTGTACCACTTTCTTCTTTTTCTTGGGTACCGTTGGTCCACCTTCTTCGAAGTATTGAGCTTTTGGAGCACTTGGTCCTCCTTCTTCGTATTGGCTAGCACTCCTTTGTCTTCTAGCACTAGCGGTAACCTTCTTCCCCCTTCACGATGAGGCCCCGATAGAATTGTATCGTGTCCTTGCTTAGATCGCCTTTCCCTTCTTAGATACAACATAAAGAACAATTATTGTTGTACATAATCGGTAGACAAAGTACATTGAACTCAACATATTGTTAACAATCAGTAGTTCAAAAAAAAACGTAACTACCGATTGTGTACAATCTGTAGTATATGCACAATCGGTAGCTCAGGCTCTACATTATCTACCGATTGTGCATAAAAAAAATGGAACACACAAGTCTATGGACACACAACTCTACATTATCTACCGATTGTGCATAAAAAAACGTAACTACCGATTTTAAGAAAAAAATTAACTACCGATTATGTGTAAATTTAGTTTGGGTGTAAAAAATACTACCGATTGTGATCGATGTTTTTGAGGGTCACTAACTTGCATATTCGGAAGTTTAACCCTAAACCAAACTACCGATTATGTGTAAATTTGGAGACACGAATACAATTGGTAGTTTATGTCTAAATCTAACTATCGATTGTGATCGATGTTTTTGAGGATCACTAACTTGCACAATCGGAAGTTTAACCATATACGAAACTACCGAATATCCCTAAATTTTGATCCAGTAATACAATAGATAGTTTATAACCTAAACATAACTACCGATTGTGCATGATGTTCATGAGCAGTGAAGAACACTAACACAATCAGTAGTTTAATACAACCACGAAACTACCGATTGTGAAATCTAACCTAAAACCCTTGATATTCTAGCGAATAATTCATGCGATTGAATCAATATAAACACAAATTATGGTAAACCCATTACCTTATTGAAGCCATCAAGTGCTCGAGAGGATGATTGTCGGAATCCGTCTCCGTTTCTAGGTCATCCTCATCGCGTTCATCGCGTTCTTCGTAATTTTCTTCAACAATCTCTCGATCTCTTATTCTTGTGGCTAAATCCGGCCACTCTATATTAGGAGGTTGACGATTTATTTGTTTTTGACGAACCATTTTTAGATTGTGATGACGAAGATTAATTGGATTACGATTATACGATGAATTGGTTTACGATTAATCGGTTGAAAATGAAATTGGAATGCCACAATCGATAGTTTTGAAGTTGAGAGAAGAAGAAGAGAAAATTGTTGATGGAAATCGGTAGTTTGAAATGAGTAGGTGTGAAATAGGTTTAGGTTTAGGTTTTATTAGTGAAAGGGTTTTTGATAATTATTTAAAAAGTGAAAGGGTATTTTAAAATTTTTACATACCCCTAGGTCATCCCTTAGCGACACCCATGGGATTGAGTTAAAAAAGTCGCCCCTAATTAGTTACTGGTCGCCCTCAAATTCGCCAGGAATAATAGGCTTACATGACCGACCACAAAATCCTCTAGTTTACTCTAGAATATTCAAAATACACGAAAATTGGATTTGTCGCCTTTGCGGTGCATTACTGCCAAGGCCTAGCGCACCCTATCAAATAATAATGTTTAACCTTTTGGTTTTGGATACGCATAATTTTTTTCTTGAAGGAAAGCAAAATTCAGTAACAACCTAGATGTTCTCAGTACAGTGCTGGTAAATGGGATGTTGAAAAGTGCATCATGAATTTATTGATGCAAACAAACCAATTTTTATCACAATAGGTGAACAGAACAGCAAACAAAGGAAGCAATGGTCGTAGCAATTAACAAGTAGCACATTATTTAAATTTGGTTGTTCGAACCCTAATCTCGATCTTGAAATATCAAACTCTAGGAATCCTATTTGACGTGCACCAATAACAATGGAAGTCATAGGATTTGAACCACCATCAACAAAGGCCACACATGCGACACCCTGCTTAGCTATGACTAGATCAAAGAAAGAGATGTTACATACATTCGTAGGGAAGACAAAAGACACACTTGGTTCCCCATTATTGACAACTGATGGACCTCGAAGAATGGTGGTGGATGATGATAGATTCTGTTGAAATCTACATAGCTACTAAGACGATTTGATCAAATTGAATTGAATGGAAGAATAATACATTTACATTGTGTTTTAGTGAGTATATATACTCGACACTCTATTCTCTCTAATACCAACACTACATGTGCATCTCACACTTTCACAATTCACACACTCTATTCACACATTCTATTCTATTATCCTCCCTCAATCTCAAGTGGTCTGTAAAAGGACAACTAGAGATTGCATACATTCACAATTCACACACAAGGAGTAGTCCAGAAGTAGCATCAAATTGTGTAGTAGTAGGTATAAAACAGGATGTCAAATGAAGTGGCAGTAGCAGTTGGTACCAAAGAAGGCAATCTGAATAGGCGTGGCAGGTGAAAAGTAGTTGATGTGGTAAAGACAGAGGATACATACCATGAACCATAGGTTGACAGACATTTCTCAAATCACCAGGTAAGTCTTGCAAGCTCGGAGCTGAAGTATAACAGGATGCACACTCACCAAACACCAACACTCATATAAAAAACAACTGAATTGCAGAAGAGACTGAGGTTGCAGCAGACATGCACACTAGCAACACTTGATGCAGAAAGAAGAAATAGCGATAGAAGGTATATGAGGTGTAGTAAAGCCATAACCAGAAAGAGAAAGAGAGTACCAGGACACTTAAAGTTGTTGATGCATTGAGTCAGGTCAGATTGGTATAGTAGTTGCAGTGGATGTAGGCAACACCAATAGTAGTTGAAGTAGCCAGAAGTAGTAGTCAATCCAAGTAAAGCACAAATAAAACACCATTATCAACATAGGAGAACTGGAGATCTTGCAATCTGGGAGTCTGGGACCTTGGTGTAGTTGTGTACTAGCATCAGCAAAGTAAGTACTCCCAGCTGCACTCCAAGAAGAGAACAAATGACTAGAAGAAGCAATTCAGAAATAATAGCTGCAGCTGCAATGGCTAATCTGTTGGCTTATTCAACACATGCTCACATAGTACTTGAAAACACACTTAGTAGCAAAAGATACAGAAGCACACAGCAAGATAGAAACATATGTTGCAGCAATAAGCATGAGGAAAAAATTGTGGTAGCAGCAATGGCTGGTACTTGAGATTTCCATTGTAGAACCATACACCAATAGTATTACCAACAAAAACTTCAGAAGCATTAAAAATGGCAGGAGTAAAAGGTAGTTGGTGGTGCAAATGACTGACAATGTACCCAACTGGAGCATATCATGTTCTCTTACCAACTTATGAAACTGAAATCACTGTGTGGATATGAGCACCACTAGCAACTAGGAAACTGAATTCCATACTAGGCACCAGGAATACTACTACATAAGAAAGATTAAGTACCAAATCTTTCTCTTGTAACATATAATCGAACATATCATGTATCACAAGACCAGAATCAACACATACTATAAACAGATTCACAAAACTGAATCACTTATTCCAAACTAATACAGATACCTAACAACAAAAGGTAAAGAAGAAAGAATTGTAGGCTCCACAAAGAATCATATACCGAATCACACTTATTCCATTGATTTAGTCACAACATGATCTCAGATGGACCTTGTATTATTCATTCACAAAACAAATAAGAAAGTAAAAGATAAAGAATCACAGGCCACATTCACAATTGAATGCAAACTCATCAAAAAGAACTTCAAATTGTACACCAGTACAACACCAATTTCAAATCCATTCTTCATACTCAGTTCCACCATTGAATCACCCAGTACATTCAACACAACACAAGTGAGGACTGTTTTGAAATAAGAATTAAGAATGGTAGTATGGAAAATGATCCATGAAACACTATGTGCAGGAGCATTTTAACCCACAAACTCTCAACCTTCTGCTGAATCCATTTGAGTGGAACAACTTTAAGTTTTGATCTCACGCACACAACGTAAGAGACTCAAACATGCTTAAAAACAACTGGCATCAGGAAACAAAAAACAGTAAATCTTGATTACAGAACTAGCAAATTTGAACTAGTTAATGATGAAAAACAGTTTAGGAAGAGTTTATTGGAGCTTGGTGAGATAGTGATGTAAAAATTGAACACATAAAATCAGATTTGAAGTAATCAAAAGATATAAACAAAGATTACCAGCATTGATTTGATTACCAGTTGAGATTGAGAAATCAGGAACCAACCGAAAATCCAAATTAAAATTAAAAAAAAAAAACCAATTGAACTCCAGATTGTACTCAAGAATCACAAGAACACAAACTAGAAAACCAGATTTCAGATCTGAGAATCATGGTTGATTCTTTTTGAAGACGTAGCAGTAAAGCATCAGGATCAAATCGAACTTCACATAACAAATCTTCACTTCAAGAACTCCATTAATCTTCAATTCACTCTCAACTGAATTTAAAACAGATGATGCAAAAGTAAACTAAAAAACCCAAATTCAAATCAGATGTTGATATTCGATTCACACCAGCAATAGAAGAGGTTAGTGAAGAAATAGATGTTGAGAAGATGATCAAAGTAACGGAAGAAGGATCAATACCCTCAGAAATTAAAAATTTCTGAGACTGATGCTCTGATACCATGATAGATTTTGTTAAAATCTACATAGCTACTGGGACGATTTAATCAAATTAAATTGAATGTAAGAATAATACATTTACATTTTTTTTCAGAGAGTATATATACTCGACACTCTATTCTCTCTAATAACAGTACTACACGCGCATCTCACACATTCACAATTCACACATTCTATTCTATTAGATGAGTCATAACAGGTGGTAAAAGGAGCAACCGGAGCAACCATAGTAATGTTGGGGAAATCCATCAATTCAGCATTAGCAATGTTCAAGCGATCGACCCATTCAGTATGAGCTTTAATAAAGGCCTTGTAGATTGATGTCTCCAAAGTAGTATAAGGAATCCGAATGTCGATTTTGTTTCCTCCGATTCCACTTTTCTTGTTGATGGATAACAAATTTTTGTTTATCGGTACGTACAGTTTCACCGTGTACCTTGATCGATTTTTACGTTGATGAAATATTCATCCTTACTTTTTGGGTTAACCAAGAGTGGGGTGTAAGTTAAAACTCTATCAGCTAAATCCGAAATGCCCCAGAGAAGATGAAGGTAAGGTCCACCCCAAAAATAAATCTTACCTTTTGTTTCAAGTACTTTTTCATCGGTTATACTGTCGTGCAAATCCACAGCAAATATGTTTGGGAATCGAAAACCAACAGTTTATTGTGAAGCTAGGGAAAGAGCCGATGAACGCCCAAGACCAGCCACTCCTTTAGAAGCCTTAGCAAGTCCACTCAAGATATGACTTGCAGCTGCACAACCGAAAGCAAATCTGCTATTCGAAGGAACTGGGTTAGATTTAACAGTCACAATATCTGAAATGAGCTCACCTTTTCCGACAGACCGAGTTACTGGGTTTCTTATGTAAATGCTACATGTTTTTTTATAAGGTTTAAGACATGAATTGACTGGTTTGTCTGCTTGGGAGCATTGAGATGACCCACAACTGACTGCTCGGTATGACGATGAATTGTATTCCTTACGACAACCAAACCATGGTAATTTTCCTCCGAGATCGACAACTAGTTTCACTTCCCGTCGAGGCGTTCCTTGGCTGATTTTGATCATATATTGGAGTGTTGGCAGATCTCTTTCAAGATCAAAGACTATATCGGCATATTTATTGGAATATATGATACATATATTAGCCACTGAGGTGGTTAGTTAGCATTCAGAAGACTAAGTCTTGTATTCTAGATAGATAGATAAGCTTTAGGTAACCTAGTAGCACTGGAGAAAGGAATAAAGACGAACTGAAGAAGAAAATGAACAACAGAAGAAGAGAAAGTAGTAGCCATGGGATTTATAAAAGAAGATGAGATGATAACAACTAATTAGACATATGCATTATTTTTAGAATTCTGTACTTCATTTTTTTTTTTGTTAAATGCACACAACACAAGTATTAGTACAAGCAATCCATATATTTTTTTTTTTATGTATGGATGACAAATCTGTTAGTCGTGGCGAGCTTTGACCTTCGATTGAACAAGTTGCCCTGCGTATATATAAGTTATCTGAATGCTCGTATTACCGCAAGTGGCATCCACCATAGCACGGCACTTCAATCTTGGTCAGTCAAGGATCCTAGTGCATCATGTGTATATTCTACAAACCAGACTCTAGTTAGACATTCAATTTACAACCTTCTAACAAATATCTCTATAATTTTTAATATATGGATGATAAATCTGTGAGGCGTGATGTGGTGAGCCTTTGACTCTCGGATTTAACGCACTCGACAAGTTGCCCTGCGTATATACAGGAGATGAAATTATCTGAATGCACGTAGTGCCGCAAGTGGCATCCACCATAGCACGACACTTTAGTTTTGTTTAGTTTATACTTGACACTTTCATGTGGTTAACTAATCAATTAATCCTGCGTCAATATCATTTGTACAACAGATTACTTAGTTTATTTCCGTGATCTCGATTTGACAACAAAAATACAGTATCTTAATGTTTCTTTGATGAAAGTCCATACTGGACGAGCATTTTGCAAATTGTCATCCAAGAAGATCACTCCTTTGCCTGAAAAGAAAGCAAAAAAAGGAATTGGACTGTGAATACAAACACCAAGATTAGAAATGTCCATTTTCCCATTTTCATTTCAGTCCATCGAGACAAACATCAGTAAAAACACCCATGTGGACTAGAAAAGAAATAGAAAAAACAGAAATTAATGCGGTGAGCGTGGATCGAACACGCGACCTTCAGATCTTCAGTCTGACGCTCTTACTGAGCTATCCCCGCAGATGTTTGTGAACTAAAAATTAATCATTGGAAGCCTTTGGATGACCAATTGCATCAACCAAACACAGAGTTGTTACTTAGTTATAGAGCTGCACATGGGCTAGCAAACAACTCTGTAAAAGCCAGCTGCAATATGCATACTATCTAAATCCTAGAGACAATTTTGTAGTTTATATAAGGTCCATATGGAATCACCATAACACACACCTATTCACTCTCTAATCTTCTCCGGCCACCTCCATAACATGTCTGCTGGAAAACTAGGAGAAGTTGTAGGGGCTCATCATGGATCTCAGCTGCTGCAGGATATGGTGTTCCATCTGCTGGTAATTGAATCTCTTGGTAGGATTGAGGCGTATTGGAATTCTGATCCTGAGGCATATGCTGCTTATACTGATGATTCTACTTTTTCACCTTCTGCTGGTGGTGAGAGTTGGATACCTGACTCTGGTCCTACTCACCATATCACCAATGATCAGAGCCTTGTCCAACGACTTAGAGCTCTTGACATGGTATAAGAGCATACCTAAATCCAATTTCAAAAGAATTTTTTCTTAATTTTCTTTTTCTTTACAGAAATTTCAAGTTTCTTCATCAAATCTTATTTCGTTTTTCTTTAATGGTGATTCAACAAATTTTGTTCTCTGGAAGTCTGAGATTGTTCCTCTTCTAAGAAGTTTCAATCTGTACAAGTATGTTGATAGTTCATGTCCAGAACCACCTGAATTCTCTCGTCATCCTGTTACTCAAGCTCCAATTGAAAATACATCATATCTATAATGGATTCAACATGATCAACTTCTTCTCTCTTGGCTTCTGTCTGGGTTATTTGATGAAACTCACTTATCTGTTATTGGTTGTTCAACGTCGATAATGTCTTACAAACATTGGAGAGTAATTACAATTCTACTGTTAAATATCGTTTAATGCAGCTTAAAAATGAACTTCAACATCTAAAGAAAGGATCTGAATCAATGCAAGCTTACTTCAGTCGAGCCAAATCTATTGCTCATCAAATCGCTCAAGTCAGTAGACTTGTTCTTGATGAGGAATTTTTTTTTTTTTTATAAATTGTTTACCACATGAATTCAATGCCTTTCGTACCTCAATCAATACACAACAAATCAAAAACCAAGATTTAATCACCTATTCTGATCTTCTTAGTTTATTATTAAGTGAAGAACATCAACTAGATGATTCTCCTTCAGATCTATCTTTCGCTTCTGCTAACATTGTTCAAAATTCATCTCCTCAACTGTTATAACGAGAGATCAAACGAGAACGATAAAAGAGATCGAGACAC
>JAJJMC010017939.1:0-21419 GCA_023531435.1 Papaver californicum | reverse complement strand
ATCACGGCATAATAGTGCATTAGCACTATGATGCGCTCTCGGGTATTGCACATAGGGTCAGTGATGCATTCTCAATCTTGCGTCACGACATAATAGTGTATTAGCACTATAATGCATTCTCGGGTACGAAGCTTTAGTTTAGTGATGCATTCTCAATCATGCATCACGGCATAATTGTGCATTAGCACTATAATGCATTCTCGGGTACGCAGCATTGGTTCAGTGATGCATTCTCAATCATGCATCACGGCATAATAGTGCATTAACACTATAATGCATTATCGGATATGCAACGTTGGTTCAGTGATGCATTCTCAATCATGCATCACGGCATAATAGTGCATTAGCACTATGATGCTCTGGGATACGCAGCATTGGTTCAGTGATGCATTCTCAATCATGCATCACAGCATAATAGTGCATTAGCACTATAATGCATTTTCGGGTACGCAACTTTGGTTTAGTGATATTCTCAATCATGCATCACGGCATAATAGTGCATTAGCACTATAATGCATTATCGGGTACGTAACTTTGGTTTAGTGATGCATTCTAAATCATGCATCACGGCATAATAGTGCATTAGCACTATAATGCATTCTCGGGTACGCATCATTGGTTCGGTGATGCATTCTCAATCATGCATCACGGCATAATAGTACATTAACACTATACTGCATTCTCGAATATGCAGCGTTGGTTCAGTGATGCATTCTCAATCATGCATCACGGCATAATAGTGCATTAGAACTATGATGCTCTCGGATGCGCAATATTCGTTCAGTGGTGCATTCTCAATCATGCATCACGGCATAATAGTGCATAAGGACTATAATGCATCCTCGGGTATGCTGTGTTGGTTTAGTGATGCATTCTCGGATATGCATCACGCGTAATAGGGACTTAACACTATAATTCCAACCAACACCTCCTTCCTATATATGTTTTATTTGCATTTATACAAGTGAATATAAGGAGGATATATGACGTTCATCTACTGCACTTTCTAGTGATGCATTCTCGGGCATGCATCACGGCATATTAGTGAATTAGCACTATGATGCACTCTCGAGTATTCCACATAGGGTCAGTGATGCAGTCTCAATCATGCATCACGGCATAATAGTGCATTAGCACTATAATGCATTCTCGGGTACGCAACTTTGGTTTAGTGATGCATTCTCAATCATGAATCACGACATAATTGTGCATTAGCACTATAATGCATTCTCGGGTACGCAACATTGGATCAGTGATGCATTCTCAATCATGCATCACGGCATAATAGTGCATTGACACTATAATGCATTATCAGATATGCATCGTTGGTTCAGTGATGCATTCTCAATCATGCATCACGGAATAATAGTGCATTAGCACTATGATGCTCTGGGATACGCAACATTGGTTCAGTGATGCATTCTCAATCATGCATCACGGTATAATAGTGCATTAGCACTATAATACATTCTCGGGTACACAAATTTGGTTTAGTGATGCATTCTCAATCATGCATCATGGCATAATAGTGCATTAGCACTATAATGCATTTTCGGGTACGTAACTTTTGTTTAGTGGTGCATTCTCAATCATGCATCAAGGCATCATAGTGCATTAGCACAATAATATATTCTCGGGTACGCAATATTGGTTTAGTGGTGTATTCTCAATCATGCATCACAGTATAATAATGCATTAGCACTATAATGCATTCTCGGGTACGCAGTATTGGTTTAGTGATGCATTCTCAACCATGCATCACGGCATAATAGTTATGAACACTATAATGCATTCTCGGATATGCATCGTTGGTTCAGTGATGAAATCTCAATCATGCATCATGACATAATAGTGCATTAGCACTATGATGCTTTCGGATACGCAATATTGGTTCAGTGATGCATTCTCAATCATACATCACGGCATAATAATGCATTAGCACTATAATGCATTCTCAGGTACGCAGCTTTGGTTTAGTGATGCATTCTCAATCATGCATCACGGCATAATAGTGCATTAGCATTATAATGCATTGTCGGGTATGTAATATTGGTTCAATGATGCATTCTCAATCATGCATCACAGAATAATAGTGCATTAACACTATAATGCATTCTCAGATTTGTAGCGTTGGTTCAGTGATGCATTCTCAATCATGCATCACAGCATAATAGTGCATTAGCTCTATGATGCTCTCGTGGATACGCGTCAAGGCCATTTGTGCCTTTCCCGGGTAAGGATTATTTTTTACTTGTGATGTATTCTCGAATATGCATCACGCGTAATAGGGTCTTAACACTATAATTCGAGGTCAAGGCTTCCACACCCTGATGCAATCCTAAGTGAGATTTATAAGCTTAGGGTGAATCTTCAACCCAGGTCATACCTCGTCCCTGAGTAAGCGTCATACAATTTTTTTTGGGTGTTACAGTAACACTACAGAAGAAATTAATGAAATCATAATTCCTTCTTATGGAAGTGATACTATCATATGGATGCTTAATAGTAGTTGTTATTTTTTTGGTTAAATATGCTTATAAGGTTGTTAGGAATGATGTGTATGGTGATGTGCAGGTAACTTTTCCATAGAAGGATTTTTGGAAAGCTAATCTTCCTCCTAAGGTTAAACATTTTCTTTGTAAGTGTGTTCATGAATGTTTGCCTGTAGCGAACAAAATAGTTAGGTTCGTACTTATTGTGAATAATTGTTTTGTGTTATGTAATAATACCCCAGAAACTATTGATCATTTGTTGTTAGAGTGTCAAGTAGCTAAGGATATTTGGTCTGCACATGATCATGATATTGAAAATAGCTTAAATGGGCTCAGTATTAAGGACTGGATTGCTACTTGGTTTAGTAATCCTGGGACAAGCAGTGTTAGAATGAATGAACATCTCATTTTCGCAGGGTTTGTGTTGTGGCATATCTAGAAACAGAGATACGCAATAGTGTTTGACAGAGCCCTGCTGAATAGGATAGGCTAGTGGGAAATATAAATCACTCAAGAACTAATTGGGCATGTGTCTTAAGTAGACAAAGTACCATTGGAGTCAGAATTAATGAACCGAGAAATAGGCAAGAATGGCAACTGCCTGATGAAAATTTTAAGAAAATAAACTTTGATGCTTCATTTTTTTAAAGAAACAAAAAGTATAGGAATTGGACTAATCATGTTATCTAATGTAGGTGGATGTGATGAAGCAGTCTGTATTCCGGGAATAACTCTTGACGAGGAGTAGGCAGAATCATTGGCTGCGCTGAATGTTGTCAGATGGGAAAAAGAGGAAGGTGTGGTAAATCTGCACTTAAAAGGGGACAATTTAAATGTAGTCAGAGCTATTAATGGTAGTGTAGATTCATAACATGGACCAATAATAGTATGATACTTGATTGTCATCATTTGTTGAAATCTTTCAAGAGATGGAAATGCACTCATGTGCCAAGGGATATCAACGGTGTCGTTGATTCATTAGCCAAAGAAGCTAGGGGTGGTAGTAGAAGTGGAGTTTGGAGAGATAATCTCCCAAGTTGGTTCGTTAATCTTATTAGAGAAAAACTGATTGTTTCTTCCGTTTGAACTTAATGAAATTTCTTTCCTAATAAAAACAATGGTTTTAACATAAAGTTATTATTATGCATATGCAGGGAAAAGGTATGCATTGAATATGACATGGGGAGAGAATGAAAAACCATTTATGTACTTGAATTGGTATGCGAAGAAACTTGTCGAAACCAATATTGGAGGTTGAAACGGGGACTCAAAAATTTCATAGGTTGTTTATCTCTTTTGGAGCATACATTCGTGGATTTAACTACTGTCGGCCTTTACTATTCATGGATGCTGCCTATTTGAAGAGAAAATATCTTGTTCATATGATGGCAGCTACATGTCTAACTGGGAATAGAGGTAAGGTTTTTAACCTCTTTTTCTGTTTTTTTTGTTGTTGTTTGGTTTCAACATTTTTTTTGCTGAAACCTTTTTTCCTGTAATGTCAAAAGAAAAGTTTTTTCCCTGTTTGGTTTCAACATTTTTTTTGATGAAATATTTTTTCTTGTAATGTCGTAAGAATTATTTTTTTTCCTGTTTTGTTGAAGGCATGTTTTTCTATTGGTTTCAACATTTTAAAAGAGATATTTTATGTTGCAAAAATTTATCCCTTAGCTTATGCTGTAATTTCTTCCGAGAATGATGCAAATTGGAAATGGTCTATGGAGAATTTGAAGTGTGTCGTATCTCCTAACCGAAAACTTATTTTTGTTAGTGATCGATGTAGTGGTTTGGTGAATCTAATCCCTGTTGTGTTCCTAATGCTTTTCATGGGTGGTTTTACTATCCTATAAAGAATAATATCAACCCATGCTTGCCGAAGGCCAAGAAGATTTATAAAAATTATGTTTTGGGATTGTTTGAAAAATGCGTGTATGCTACTTCACATATAGAGTTTTCAGAGAACATGTAGAAGTTGATGTAGGTCAAAAATCAGAAACTACAAGAATATTTGAGTAGAGCTACTGTTGATAAATGGGCAAGTGTGTATTTCCCGGGTCGTCGATTTGGGGATTTGTGGTCAAACATCGCTGAAAGTTTCAATAGTTGGATACGTAAAGAGAGAGGATGCCTATAGCTATCATGGTTGATGAGATCCAATTGAAGCTTATGAAACAAATTTGTGATCGTCATGAGGAATGTACAACTTTATTTTATTGGCGAGGAACTTTATGTCCAGAAATGGAACAAAAACTCTACACCAATAAGTTACATGAACGTGAATATTATATCACCAAGTCATCGAAATCCGTGTTTGAAGTTCATTCTACATTAACTCAAATGGTTGATTTGAAGCGAGGAACATGCTCTTGCAGCCGTTTTCGTATCAATGGTTTCCCATGTTGTCTGTTGTATCATGTTGAATGGAGAAGATCCTTATAAGTATGTTGGTATTACTTTACGGTAAAATTTTATCGAAAATCCTATTTAAGACCAATTGTTCCTGTCCCCACAGTTGAAAGGCCTGCGATAGTGTCACCAAAGTATGTTGTTCTTGTTTATGATGTTCTGCCAAGATCAGGTCGTCTAAGTAAGAAGAAACAAATTCCTAACACTGGTTCAATCCCATAGAAGAAGATGAGAAGTTATGGTAGATTCCATGTAATGACTACTCATAGCCAAAGGAAATGCAATAACGCGCAACTGTGAAGACTACAATCATCTACTTTTAGTCCAGACTTGATTTATCTTCTCTATTGTCTTTATTTCAATTTACACTACATTTTCATATATTGTCTGTAATAAGTTGAAACACTTTTTGGTTTAAACGTTTTTCCTTAAAACCAAAAAAGGTTCCTACAATTTTCATCTACTTTAGGAAATATGTTTGAAACATTTTTTGTTTTCAGTTTTAATTTAGTTTACAATCATCTACTTTTACTTTTAAGGGTTCAGGCGTAAGGGTTCATGCGTAAGTGTTCAAGGGTTCATAGTCTATGGTTTAGGGGTTAAGGGTCAAGGATTCAATGGTTTAGGGGTTCAGGGTTCAAGGGTTCAGGCCTAAGGGTTCATGGTCCATGGTTTAGGGGTTCAAGACCTAAGAGTTCGAGGGTTCATGGCCCATGGTTCAGGGTTAAGGTTTAAGGGTTTGAGGCTCAAGGCCTAAGGGTTTATGCCTAAGGTTTTAACTTTTCTGCAATATGTTAAAACACTTTTTGGTTTCAACTTTTTTCCTTGTAACACAAAAGGGTTCCAACAATTTTTCTCTGCTGAAACCTAATTTGACTAACTGTGATCTTTATAAACATACAAACTGGGATGTTTTTATAAAATTTCCAAGTATTTTAAACCAAATATGTCTAAAGTTCTAATTGAAACTAAAACTGAAATCATTACACAAGTACTTTAAACAGAAACTAAAACTAAAACTGCAATCTTTTTAAGTTACACAAGTACTTTAAACTTAAATTGAAACATTTACTTTGTAAAGGAGGATCTTACATGCCATATTTGGCCTCATATTCTGCACCTTTTGTTTTATATCCGCTTCAGACGAAAAAATTTCTTTCAAGACGTTCTTCATGTAATAGCAAACATGAAGGCCGCAATGATTCCTAAAATTAATAAACAAGATCTTTACATTAGAAAAAGGGAGTGAAATTAACAAGAAGATATTTAACAAGAAGTTCTATTAAATCACTTACACATCTTGCTGACAACATGAAGGGGTGTTCATAACGTATTCTCGTGATTGACTTGTCGGCTCGTGTGAAAGCTGTGCAACGTGTTGTTTGAAGGTTGACACCATTATTTCTTTAATGCTTAGAGCAATTTTGATGCATTCTTCTTCAGTTGAAACGATCAAGTTGTAGTGAGAGAATCTCCGGTCTCATCATAAAAAGTTAAAAATATCCAGTGGTACAAATTTTCACCAAGTTTCGTCAGCAATGGAACGAATATAAACCTTTTTAACACTTATTTCTGCTGAACTTTATCTTCAGGAGCTGAAACCTTTTCTGGTTCAAACAAAATATCTTCAAAATCTTGAATCAAACCTTGAACCTGATCTTCATGTGTTGAAACCATTTCTGGTTCACTTGCATCATCTTGTTGCGTTTCTTCAGGCAGATTCATCACCTGCAATGTTCATTGGATTCAATAAAGTAAATTAGCTTTTAACAAGTCAAATCAAATCAAATTTTTATCAACAATTTGATAAAAAAAAAAATTATTAAAAAAAAATTATAACATAAATCAAATTAAATATTATAACACCTCAATATTATCCCGTGTTTCTTCAACATTGCTAGACTTTTGCTTCTCTTCTTTATGGGTTGATACAGTTTCTGGTTCCAACATATCATTGTAATACCTTTTCTTCTTTGATTTTTTTTTATAAAATTTCTTGATTTGTTGATTTCATTTTTTAAAATTTCTTGAACTCTCCCTCTTGTTCTTCTTCATGTGTCTCTTCTTCATCTTTCTCTTCTTCCTTGGTATCAAATTTTTCTAAAATCTTCTTATCTTCTTCTGAGAGCCCATTGTTACTGCCGTGGTAAGTCTTGAAATCAGTTTCCTTTCCCACTTGTACATGACCTCGTTGTTAGCACCTAAAAATTACTTATAGGTAAAACAATGTATTGTTGAAGTACATTTTTTAGATTCGTAAATCAAAATCATACAAGATAAGCCTAAACCACGATAGTAGCCGTTCCGTCTTGCTTCGATCACAAGGAGAGAAAATGGGTTGAATCTTAGAGGAGGGAAGCACAGAAAGTTGAAGGAAATAAGTGTAACACCAGCAATTTTTGCATGAAGCTTACTCAAGAACGCGTCATGGCCTAGGTTGAAGTTTCACCCTAAGCTTATAAAGCTCGCTTAGGATTGCATCATGGTGTTGATGCCTTGACCCCGAAATATCGTGTTAAGGCCCTATTACGCGTGATTCGTATTTGAGGAGGCATCATAGTGCTACTGCACTATTATGCCGTGATGCATGATTCAATGCATCACTGAGCCGAAGTCGCGTAAGTGAGAGCATCATAGTGCTAATGCATTATTATGCCGTGATGCATGATTCAATGCATCACTGAGCCAAAGTTTCGTAAGTGAGAGCATCATAGTGCTAATGCACTATTATACCATGATGCATTATTCAATGCATCACTGAGCCAAAGTTGCGTAAGTAAGAGCATCATATTGCTAATGCACTATTATATCGTGATGGATGATTGAAAATGCATCACCAAGCCAATGTTGCATATTGAGAAAGCATCACTGACCAATGTTGTTATTCGAGAGAGCATCATACTGCTAATGCACTATTATGTCGTGATGCATGATTCAATGCATCTATAAGCCAATGATGCGTAAGAGAGAGTCCATCATATGCTAAGGTACTATTATGCCGTGATGCATTATTGAGAATGCATCACCGAGCCAAGAATGCATCACCGTGATGCATTAGCGTGTTCACTTGTAGCTTACCTGAGAATGCTTCGCTTGGCTTTGATAAGAAAACTTCATTTTCGGCCTTGTGCAGTCGATAGATGTCACTTCCTATTCTTATATTTTGTAAAAATACGAATAAAACATATATAGGGATGGAGCTTTGCTTGAATGTGCATGAGCGGTAATGCACATATAAATGCGACGTAGCCTATACGTTGGAGCATACTTGATGCTAAAGTATCAATATACTTGAAGCTTAAATGATGAAGCTTGAATGTGCATGAGCGGTAATGCACATATAGATATGCGAAGTGGCCAATATGTTGGAGCATACTTGATGCATAAGCATTAATATGCTTGTAGCTTAACCGATGAAGCTTAGATGTGCATCAGAGGTAATGCATACGATGTGGCCTATACGTTGGAGCATACTTGATGCTAAAGCATCAATATGCTTGTAGCTTAACTGATAAAGCTTAAATGTGCATGAGCGGTAATGCACATATAAAAATATGCGATGTGGCTTATACGTTGGAGCATACTTGATGCATAAGTATCAATATGCTTATAGCTTAGCCTATAAAGATTGAATTATTTGAAAGCATTATTCAATCGTGTTACGTATTTGAGAATGCATATTTGCATAATAACTAGCGATAGTTATGCACAAGCTAGTGCATACCTTGCGAAAGTCCTTCGGCCTATACGGTCTAGGATTTGCTTATATTTTGGCCTTGCAATGAAGTTGGAAATGATGTTGGCTTTGCCTTAATAGACTTTAGTTGCTTGTTCCTTTTGAATTGACCCTTTGATGAACTAAGGTCATGTTTGATCCCTTCAAGGTACGGGTTGGGTACGTAGGCAGCCGTAATGCAATGCATTGAGGTGAAGCACCTTGTTGATCATATCATCTAATTTAGAGGTGATTGCGACATTACGATAACTCGTATCATCTGGCTTGGCAATGCTAAGTCTAGAGATGATTGTTGCCACACTTGATGGGGTAGTTGCAATTCCATTTGATGGATTGTTCATACTTCCTAGTAACAGTTGCGGTATGGAATGGCATGTGCCTGGATGTTGCACCCTTGACAAGAAAAAAATCAGTGCAGGCTCCAGCATATGGTCGAAGTAAAATTAGAGAAACGAAAGATTAGGCTTGAAATGGCCTAGGTGCTAGCCCAAGGCATGAGTTAGGCCTGGACAATGATCATAATTATGTGATGCTTGCCAAAGGCATTCACTATTGGCTTTAATGGTCATGTACCCTTAGAAGAACAAGGGTGAGCTTGAATGATATGGGAACTACGTTTCGAGTTATATGCTTACAAGGCATGTTTGGAAAGCAAAAATCTACTTGCATATGCAGCGAGAAGTTATGCTCTAAGGTCCTGTTACTCTCTTTTAATCGCGCATCGGGGAGTTCTGGCCTGCCCAGAGCAACGCGCCAGGAGGCGGAATTTTCCGGTTCGTGACATAAGTGTGATACATTGTGTGTAGAGATGTGGAACTATTGAGAATACCATATTTTGTAAAGAATGGTAAGCTTGTTCTGTTTTATGAATGAGCTAAGTAGCCTATTTATAATAGTTTACGAACAAACGTTTTCCTTGTAAGTAGTAGAGGTAGTGAAGATATGAATAGGTGGAAGTCGTGGGGATAATGGTATAACCTCCTTGGAATCTTCGAGAAACCATTACTCCATCAACTACTTCAACCTTACCACTATCTTGTAACTTCCTTATCATAGGGTGTTGTCACAACAGTTGTTGATGTAAAACACCAAACCAATACCCACGAAGAATCCCCCTCATGTAATTATTTTGATTTCTCGTAGGAGTTAGTGGATTCATGACTCAAATCACATGAGTAATTCATGAGTTTGTTGTAAGACAATGATATCAATGAGTTTATGTAAACATAGTATAGTAATGGCCTAGTATTGGCGCTCGTAGCAAAGGATAATGCTAGCACGAGCAAGTGAGCAGACGCGCAAAAGGTAAGGTAAGAAATCAGAGGCGTTAGCGCTGCTAGTGTTAGTGTATGGGTGCTAACTGGTGTTGAGATCATGGTTAGGGCTTGTTAGGGCTGGCACTTGCTGGTGTCGTGACCATTGCCTATGCGTCGTTAGCCTTGGCATTTGCTAATTTTATGGCCATAATTATTGCTTATTTAGGTCTTCTCAGTGGCATGAGATTTGATGTTAGCATTATGCTTAATTTTTTTGCAGTGCATACAGAAAATTTTCAAGAGATTCAGTTGTGGAAGTTTGCAACTTGAGATAATGTTCGATGCGACTCTGCAATTAGATGGTGTGCATCTAATTAGCGTTTTTATTCAGAAATGGCATAATGTCTATTCTGAATGTTCACAATTTTTTCTAATCACCACTTTCTGATTAATACAGATGATTTACACATGAAATAACGAGGGTTTAGCTGGGTAAAGCCCTAAGATTTCTATGGGCGCATATATATACAAAAGAGCTACAAGGCTGATTACGTATCCATAATTCTGATGCTGGGTCAGAAATTCATTTATTATATTTTTGCATCCAGGCAAGGTAACTTTTACAATTCATGCCCTTGTCAAAAACCCACCATCTATATTAAGTCCCCTGCTTAGAGCGGAACGAGTAATGTTGCGTGGTAAGGACTAGATAGTGGTCTGCTAGACGAAATAAAATGTGACTTTTATCATTAAATGGTTAGATATTACTAGAAGATTAGCAATTAGCTGAGCAAGTTTTGTTTTTTCTACGATTGTACTCTCAGGTATTTGGAGCATTTTTCTTCTACCGTAGTAATAACGGGAAGGTATTTGGAACATCAGTTGGTTATAGAGAGTGTTGAGGCAGTACTGTCGTCAGAACACTAAGATGAGTGTTAAGGTATTACATCCATCGGAACACTAACATGAGTATAACCTGAGCATTGAACAAGTTCACGGAATTAGCCCATGAAAGTTTTACGACTTGAAGAAAGTTCGTTCGTGAGATGAAGTGCTTAATTTTTTAAGATGATGTTCTATGAGACTCTGCAATTAGATGGTATGCATATAATTTAACGTTTTTTAATTTAGAATTGGCGTATTATACATTCAGAATGTTTGTATAATCAGCGTATTCTGGTTAATACAAATAGTTTGCAACGATGTACATGAAATTACGAGGGTTTAGCTGGGTAAAGCTCTGAAATTTCTAGGAGCGAATATATATGCAAAAGGAGCTACATGGCTTAATTTAGCCAAGAGATGAATATGCATTCTCAATTTTCTTGCAGAATGTAAGATAGACGTACGTATCCGTAATTCTGATACTTGTCAGAATTTTATCATTCTCAATTTTCTTACAGAATTTAAGATAGACATATGTATCTGTAATCATGATGCTTGTCAGAATTTTATCATTCTCAATTTTCTTGCAGAATGTAATATAGGAGTACGTATTTATAATCTTGATGCTTGTTAGAATTTTATCATTCTCAATTTATTTGTAGAATGTAAAATAAGAATACGTATCCATAATCCTGATGCTTGTCAGAATTTAATACATATTTATTTCATGCTTCTGCAGCTAGGCGAAAGTGAAAACAGAGCTACAGGGCTAATTTATCCAGGAGATGAATATCACTTCTCAATTCTATTGCGGAATGTAAGATAGAAGTACGTATTCGTAATCCTGATGTCTGTCAGAATTTTATACGTATTTATGTCATGCTTCTGCAGCTAGACAAAATAAATCAACGAGCTTAGTTGTCAAATTTTACCAGGAATTCTGATTTGATGACGCTTCGATGATTTCAAACAATTACTGGAGGAGAAATAGTTGATGCAGTAGTGCCTGTAGGATGATAGAACATCACCTGGAGAGCATAAACTAGTGAAGCGTGGCTTATTTGTATGATGGAAAGACCAAATTTGACCCGTGTGTAGCACGAGACCATGGTTTTAAAGATAAAAATCCTTGTTTGACCATCACCAACCACCAGAGCTCTCTTTCTTTCTCCTCTATCCCAGTAGCAAGAACAGTATCATATGTTGAGATGACAAGGGTCACAACAGCGAAGCAATGATGACATGAAGTTGGTGACGTTTTCTGATTCGGAGCTTGTATGGTGATTAATCATGCGTGCACGCTTGTAATATATAATCCCGTGCAAATTTTCAGACTACGTAGAATTTATATTAAGAGTCACATCTCTTAGCCCGTAGATCCGATTGACGTGCCCTTTTTCGTATATTGTAGCAGAGATGCAGATGAACACTTTTTGTTAAGGATGTTTTTCCCCATTCCCACCAATGGTTGTCGATTTTTCCGAGACCATAGGATGCATGTGTGACAGCAGGAGTAATAACGACGAATTGGAGATCTTGTGATGGTAAGTGCTATCGTGAGGATGTGGGCTTCTTAATATTTCCAAGAGGATGTGATGCTCGACACAGTCATGTTTCTGGAGAAGATGAATTCCTGACAGCAGCTTGTAAGCCCATATTCCAGATGTTGAGAGGCAAAGCATGAATCTGAAGTGGTCAGGCCTGTTGAATATTCATTGTGCTTAAGATGGTCGTGGCTGCCCCGTTACCAGTGATAGTTGTGTTCATGACCACGAAGACTGTCTGTTTAGGGATTTATTGAAGCATGAGGGGAATTGATGGCGTCATCTTGAGAATTCCGAATTCAGTGTATCTTCAATAGTTGACCAGTGTGGTTGAAATCAGCAGCAACGACAACAGAGGTGAAGTCCCCATGCTATGGACGTGATCAGGTAAGGGAATCCAGGAAGGTTGATATCTCTTATTATTGTTGTTGTCTTTTTCGCGCCAAGGATGGAGCAAAAACTTGAATTGAAGTTCGAGCCCTTCGTTGGTGCCCAGGATGTTGAGTCGCAACTGGGACATTTTTATGACCATTGACTGAATGAAATTGTGTCTTATCCTGACCCTTTGGCTCATAAGCTTGTTTTACCCTTCTGGATATGATGATGGTATGCTTATATAGGTGAAGTCCACTGGAGACGTCGAGGGTGAAGAGGTCGACCTGAAAGGTATCCTGTTGCCGACGTGGTGCTGCAGGTGTCTTCGAAGATTATGTTCCAAGATGCGTCTCCTGAGCCATCTTCTGAATCCTTGATAGTTATGAGATGTGTTACGATGAGCAGTCCCCTGTCACACTTCTCTTTTATTTCTGAAGTTAATGAGTTATGGGGTTTGCAGTATTTAGATCTCTCTGAAATAAATGTTATTATTAAGAATCTAGGATTTTGATTGATTTATTTGAATGAAATTTGGGGTTTCTTTGTTTATGCATTTTGATGCATGTCAACTGCTTGCGAAAAAGGCATAACGAGATGCATGTCTGAAAACTCCACCCATGGTCTTGTATTTCCATACAATCTTAGATTTACTAAACTTTTAGGTAGATCAACCAACTTGGATTTGTTATCATATCTTATGATATTTGTACTGTATGTTGTACTTACCTGATCATCCACAGCCTTGTTTGATTTACTTGATTATGTATAAAAATAAACTAGTCTGAACTTTGAATGAAAATTAATCTTGTTTATTTTTTCTACTGTCCGTGTTCTAGTGGTAATTAATCATACATTATTTTATGCAGGAATGAAATGGTGGTCAGCAATCTGAAAAGTCAGAATTGGATAATATCTAAGTGACTCAACAGTCCCTATATCTCAAAAATTTGACATCTTAAAATATTGGAAAGTAGAACTGTATAATTTTATTCGGTTTTGTATATGTATATGACTATATATGTATTCGGTATCTTCAGATTGGTGCATTTTAATCGTGTTATTTTTAGCATACTATATTTCATGTACATCTTTTAGTTTTTGGTTGTGATATTTTTCTTTGGAGTACAAAAATAGTAAAGAGTAAATTTACTAGGGCCAACCCGTCAACCCTCCAGAACCAACCCGCCTAGGGTTAGGGTTGGGGTTTTAGTTTTGTTTTTAAATAGTACTAGGGCTAGGATTGACCCTAATCCAACCACGAGTTGGAAATCTAGGACCGGGTTGATCCAACCCGTTTGACAATTCTAGCTGGGATATATATATCATTATTGTTCTATTGGTACTTTTCTGTTGTGTTTAAACAATATGGCCTTTGAATGCCTCAAGGACTGTTCTGTTGGTACTTTTATGTTGTGTTTAAACAACATGACCTTTGAATGGCCTCAAGGAGCAACTTACTCCGTAGCTCATGTTGTCTCTCCATCAGTACTGGCAGGAAATTATGAATCAAATTTGTACAGATTAGAGATCCTACCGTATTTTGTCAGGCAATTGGCGTGTAAAAGAAAGAAGACCTAAGAGAAAAGCCAGTGGGTGGGTATATTGGCTAATTTACCAATTACCACCCCACAGTGGGATGGACAAACAAAAAAAAAATGACTTGGAAAATGGGTATATTGGTGGGTTTGCTCATCGAGACTTAGATTAATCCGATCGTCTTAGTTTGAGACGATCGACTCAGATTGAGCTGCTCGGGACATGCTAGGTCGAGGCTCGGTGCAACTACAACGGTCGAATCTCAACGGCTATGATTCTCTCCCCTATAAATTCAAACATCTTCAACTCCAAAATCACACCTTGTCCACTCAAAAAATCTTCTACTGTCACTTCAATCTTAATCTTTCCATCTTAAACTCTTCTTCTCAACTTTTGTTCAAAAAAAAATGACAAAAACTGCAACCTAACTTGATCTCCCAACCCAACTTGATTTTTCTGGAGTCATACTCGAAGATGTTATTAATAAGATATATAATGGTTATAAGAAAATTGAGAATGAGAAAAACCAAAGAGGTCTTCAAGTTTTAGATGTTGACCAAGTCAAATCTGCAGCTATTAGAAAAAAAAAAGAGTTCAAGGCAAGAAAATCGAAGGAAAAGAAAATTTGAAAGTAAACCGTACGACTGTTCATAAAAACCAGGGAATTTTTTTTCAAGAGCGCATCGAATGGAAGATTCGTCAAATGAAGATAAACAGAAGGCCCAAGATTGTCAGAGACTTTTACTGAAGCATTTATTTAATTTAATTTTTTACTGCCCTAGTTGATATCTTGTAAAAGAGCATAGTGTATTAAATTAATGTAATGGAGAAACTTGTTTTAATATAATTTTAATTTATTTATTCTAATTTTAGTTAATTTAATCTAATTTTAATTTTGGTTAAGTTAAGCTTGTTCATTCCTTTTAACATCAAAGTATATCTAATTAAAAATTTGTAATTGAATTATTTTACTTCTAAAATAATAAATAGTCGGCTGATTAAACCTAGATGAACGGCTAAGATCGAAATTATAAATTATATAGTCGTTTTCGTTGCAAACTGAGACAATCGTCCTAGATTTAGCCGACAACGGCTAGTTCCATACAACAACTATAAAATAGTTCTATAAATTCAAGTATTTTCACTTCCCAAATCACACCTTCTCCAACTTCTTTTACACTCATATGGCTCAATCATATATTAATCCAACAAAGTTTACCATTGATGAAGATCTATCTCTATGTAGAAACTTTGTTGCATGCTATCCAGCAAGGAATGAGGAACGACGGCAAAATGGTTTAGTGAGTATGAGTTACTAGAGCAGAATCTATGAGAACTTTTGCACTGACACCGGTAGTAACCCGAATAATCGTAATGTAGCTGGGTTGTTTTGTCGATATCAAACTATAAGAAGACAAGTGGAAGAATTTATAGCTTTAGTTCGGGTTATCAATCGATATCGGTTAAGGGGTGAAACCAATGTTGAAGTTATAATGCGAGCTCGAAAAGAATGGCGAAGATGGAAAATGACCAGTTTTGTTTATGAAGCTCATTACGCAATCCTAAGGATTTTTTGATTGTACGTATGAGATGTTAAAAAGTAGGCATGCTACTCCAGAAAAAACGTTGTTAAAGTTTAACTAAATGTGAAATAAAATTAGTAGTTTTTTTTTAACCGTTGGATTTGTTTGATAAGATTCGACAACAGTCGAATCATGCTGAGCCGTTTGGCTCAGACTGAGACAATCCTCGGCTCAACCTAGGCCGAGCGGCTCAGCATACCTCGATCGGTTCAACTAGCCTCGTTTAGCCAAGTCCCCACTGTCCACAAACTAGTTTTCCTATCCACCTTGCTTGGCATTTTGGCAAATTTACTAATGCCCAGTGGAATTACTCTAACGCGAAGACTTAATAACTTTTCGCGTCAAATTTTATTTTATGCTCGTAAACTCGTTGTCATATTTGCTGAGGTCAAACCTCTTCCGCTATCATCTACGCCCCTGCTGTTAGTTAAAAATCTGATTACAATCTTCCATTATGCGTAACCTAATGAAGATATATAGTTTTCAGCTCGAGTTAATTTCCTTTGGAAGACCTGTCTAGCAATTACTTTTCATTTGTAACTAACACTCTAGCCAAAACAACCTTGCAATTTTGCCCTCATATTCAAATTTTATCCCCAGTCGTATGTTTAAATATGCGTGATGAAGGGAGCGGTGCGGTGGTGAAGAATAACATAAACAGTACAGAAATATGCTGACGAGAATAAAAACCAAGGTTACCAAAAGAACCATGAAATCAATCTATTTTTCTCTTCCACATTTTTTTGAATCTATGATTAGTTTTAATTTGCAAGGTAGGTAGGGAAGCAGTTAGAGGCTTTAAACTTCTTTCATTGTCAAAGTCTCTCTCTCACAACAATTTATATATTTATTTTAGGTTGGTAGGTAGATAAGATATGGATGGGTCTGTATTTTGATTATTTTCTGGAACTGTTAAGTATCTAATCGTATGTCGTTAATCTGTTAGATCCAATTCTTACCATTTTTAACCCCTATCCAACTCTGACTCCAACTTGTCTTCGTATGTAAATCAGGAACAACACTGAATTTACTGAGCTATGTAAAATGCTAAAACCAACACTAATAAAAAGAAGAAGAAGCTAAAACCAGTGCAGTCCTTGTGTCCTTCTAGAGTCCACTAACTTACTCTTAGTGCTGTCTGCTGGAAGTATCATGCATGATTTATGAATGTAGATTGTACATTACAGCGCATCTAGTTCTTTGGATTTTTAATTTGAGTTGGTGGGTATGTCAACTAATAGTTAATAAGGTACCGAAGTTCTAGAGTTTGACTGTTGTCTGGTGCTAAAGAAAGAAGTGCAAAAATGTACTGTCAGCATGTTGAACAGAAGGTGAACTGCCGCTCGGCTCTTACCTCTGAGTTTTGTTGTACGTACCCTCTCTGGCTCGGCTCTCACCTCTGAGTTCCGTTCTTTGAGCCAAGTCTGTTATAGGACCATATTCAAAGTAAGGTCATGCTGAATAGAATCACATTCTAGGAGGCTATAGTTAAGAATCGCAAATTAACCTATTTTTTTATTGGCCAGAATAAAAAATTAACCTGTAAACCCCCGTTTGTAAAAAAATATTTTGACTGATTGTCCGTTTGCAAATTGCAACTCAAGAAGGCAAAGCTCTTGACTTGATGTACAAAACCAAATGAAATAATGGAATCACGTTTTAAAAATGTAAACATTTTGTGTGCGCATCAATAACCGTAAGAAGAAAAAAGAAAAGGTTTATTCGTAATACAGTCTTTATTCCCATGCACCCAACTGTAACAAGTAATTGTGACAGGTCGTTTGTACGTACAAGCAATAATATTGGAACCGACTGATTTAGTCCTTTACCTGAATCTAGCTGTAAATATTTAGTAAGAAATTATGTATTTTTTATAAGCAAGTTCTAGTACTGTCTGTGAGTTAATGTGAGAGAGATGTGGTTGAAACTTAAACAACTACACTAGTATTTGAACATCTAACCAGTATTCTCTATCTCCTATACATTCTGCTTTCCTCTCTTTTCTTCTTAGTTCTGTCCTTTTGGAACCATTTTGTGGATTCCATTTTTTACAGTGAAATTTGGATATGTTATCTAAGTGTGACCAAGAAAAAACCCAAATCTATAATTTTGTTGTGTAGGTGTGAAAATATGGTGAAACCTTTGTCAAGTTGGCCATGGGAGAACTTAGGGAACTTCAAGGCACGAGCTTAGTTTTCTCCGAATTCCGGTTTCATTACTTCGTATGATCTTCTCAGTATTTTTCTCTCTTAGGAATTCCTTAAATCACCATATATATGTTGGTTTCTTTTTGTTTTTTACAGTACTTGTTGTATGGACCTCTAGTTGCGGAAGTTGTACAATCAAAAGCATGGGATCAGGAAGCAGGGCGAAAAGATGCTTGGTGTTTACATATACTACTCATTTGTGCTCTGAGAGGTCTTATGCATGCATTGTGGTGTTCATTCTGTAACCTTCATTCCCTTACTAGAAAGCGAAGTATTCATCAAGTAGGAGTTGATTTCAAACAGATAGATAAAGAATGGCAGTGGTATGTATAAAGATTATATGTCATGTACTTGATGGTTTTTCCTTGAGTAACATATTCGTGATTATTTTTTGAACAGGGATAACTTCATCATACTTCAAGCTTTCATGGCTTGTATGGCATATTACAGCTTCCCATTCCTTGAGAATCTTCCTCTGTGGAACTCAAAAGGGATAATTTTTGCGCTTCTACTTCATGTTGGAGTTTCGGAGCCACTATATTATTGGATCCATAGATTTGTTCTCCACAGTGATTTTATGTTGAAGAATTATCATTCAATTCACCATGATTCTCCAGTTCCACAATCTTTCACTGGTATAAAATACATCAAACCATATCATGTCTCTTTAAGTTATATGCATGTTTTGTAATCCTCAAAAAAAAAATATATCCCTGAAACATTAACTAAGTACTTGTAACCAACATAAGTTGGGTGGCGCAATATTTGAATGACGCAAATATAATTTAATAATGCGGCTTCATTTCAAAAGAATGATAGGTACATAGTTTGACACTGAAAAAGGGCCAAATTCAAGGGCAGTTAGTCCATGTTAGAGCTCAATGCAAAGTTAAATTAAAATGTAACACTGATTTGCTCTAGTAATGTTCTTACCTGCGATATCTATGACACGTGCATATTCCCCTTTTAGACTTGAGCTGATGAGGAAATTCTCCTTTTCTCGCTTCAATTCCCTTGTAATATGAGTAACTAGAATTAATATCAGAAGTTTAGGAAAAGAGAAGTAGAATAGTACCCATGTTTGATACATGTGCGGAAGAAACAAAGTGTCCTTGAACAAAATGATAATGATCAGTGTAGTATTAGTACGCATATGTGATATGCATATGTTTTATACGTAGAGTAAATACAGACTCTCCTTGATGAGATGCTCATATGTTTACTGCTTTTATTTGGGTGCAGCTGGGCATGCAACTCCACTGGAGCTCCTAATTTTGGGTTCATTAATTGGAATTCCTACACTCGGGGTTTCATTGATTGGATATGGATCCGTTGGCATGATCTATGGCTATGTTTTAATTTTCGACTTCTTGAGATGTATGGAACATAGCAGTATAGAAGTTGTTCCGAATTGGATCTTTCGGATATTTCCATTTCTTAGATATCTGATCTACACACCCACGTAAGTATACCTATATGATAACTGTCTGTGACTGTATATCTGTCATAGTTTATAATGTCTTCAGAAATCGACTAAAAACAGTGCTATTTGTTAGAAAATTTTGCCTATGTTCTAATATTTGTTTGGAGGGAAATCATAGGTACCATAACTTGCATCATAAAGAAATGGACTCAAACTTCTGCTTGTTCATGCCCCTCTTTGATGCATTGTGGAATACGATACACAAAAAGTCGTGGGAGCTCCACAAGAAAATAAGTACAGGTCTGTGCATGAAAAGCATCTGCTATTTACATTCTGCATAAATTAAACAGTACTTAATGAAAGAAGGCCAGCTAAGATTTTGTCTAATAATTGCACGGACGATTTTAGTGTGCTAGCCATTGTAATTTCTTTGGACACTAAGGTTTGCAGGTATTAATGCAAGAGAACCAGACTTTGTCTTTCTATGTCATGTCGTGGATGTAGTCTCTTCAATGCATGCACCGCTGTTTCTACGGTCATTCGTTTCTATTCCGTTTGAGATGAGGCTGTTCTTGTTGCCTTTTTGGCCAGCTTCCTTTCTGACAATGCTAATACTGTGGGCTTTTTCCAAGACTTTTGTTATCACTTCTTACAACCTCAGGGGCAGATTGCACCATTCATGGTGTGTCCCTAGGTATGGCTTTCAGGTCAGCTCTACATCCTTAACTTTCACCCCTTATTTGTAACCATATATTAATAAGTTAACATGCTAAAACAGATCATTATGGGAAAATTTCAAAGATAACCAACATTGGCTAAAAAAAGAATTTCATATTGTTGATATACACAATAGCCAAAAAGAGAAATTCTATAAAAAAAATGACTCCTAAAACTATTACTCTATTAGTATTATATTTTCCCCCGAGAAATGAGCAAAAACAACGAAATGAATAATCCATTTTGTCAAAAATAGTCCACTGGGAACAAAAGTCTAGAACAATATATATTGTCTTTTTCGAGATGATCTAAACGGTAAGGATATCACCCGGATTGGGACTTGGGAGGACCATCAGAGGCTGTATATATAGAAAGTGAGATGTTGTTGAACCAAGCTCGTCTGAGCTGAAATGGTGGGTTTAACTGATAAGATTTTTATCTTTAATGTTTTGGCAGTATTTCTTGCCATTTGCTAAAGATGGCATCAATAATCAAATAGAAGATGCAATCCTAAGAGCCGATAGAACTGGGGTTAAGGTCATTAGCCTCGCAGCGTTGAACAAGGTCAGTTTATCCTCTTTGTAATAAAAACTAGCAGACTGTATGCATTTAACTAAATCCTGTAAGAATACTTCATGTCAGTCATGATTTTTTTAATACACCTATTTCACAGAATGAAGCTCTAAATGGTGGTGGAACGTTGTTTGTTAAGAAGCTTCCAAACTTAAGAGTTTGTGTTGTCCATGGAAACACCTTGACTGCCGCAGTAATTATCAAAGAGATCCCTAGTGATGTCAAGGAAGTATTTCTAACTGGGGCTACTTCTAAGCTAGGTAGAGCAATTGCTCTTTACCTCTCCCGACGCCAAGTTCGTGTACTGATAAGCAATATCTACTGTTCTTACTAGGGAAAGTTGTTATTTTAAGACTGAATATTTAGTCCAAATCGTTAGCTTTTCAATCTACTGTTCACAATGCTTTAGGTGTTTTTGAAAGAACAATACTTTATTAGTTAATCTCCTGATTAGAAAATTTTGAGGAGAATGCAGATGTTAATGTTAGAATTAAAAATGAATTTATTGCTTATTTATAAAAAATATTTTGTTACAAAAATTATCTTGATGGGACCAAAGGGTCACTAGCCTATATTGTGTGTGGAAATAAAAAATCCATTTTTCACTTCTATGTGAATGAGAAACCTTTGGTTTGTCCCGCATGGGATAAACCAAGGATGAAGTCTATCTAATTACCACGAAAGTT
>JAJJMC010017934.1:304752-364833 GCA_023531435.1 Papaver californicum | reverse complement strand
AAAAAAAAAGAAGCGCTGGAGAGAAGATGAAAAGAAAAAAAAAAGTAATTTAGTTTTCTAGGGTTAGATTAAACTTAATAATATATAGATAGAGACGGAGGGCTAGGATTAAACTCAATGTCTAGTTCAACTGCTGCTATTTAACCGGTCTAGTCGGTTTGGTTTGGCCGGCCTTTATCCCTAACCCATAAACCAAACCGTGGGATCAACGGTTATGATTATATAAACCGTAGATCGAACTGCCATCAACGGTTCGGCTGGTTCTTGTACAGCCATATATATAAGGATGATCATTCACAAATGTAAAATTACAGGCTCAGCTTGAAAATGACAAATGCAAATTTTGCTGATCCCAACCAATTTGTCAAATGCATTAATTGGCGACGATTGCAATTAACAATGGTTTTAGATAAACCTTCCAAAAAAAACATTCCAAAACCGCCTAAACTCCAAAATACCCGTATAAGGAGAACGGTTTGAACACTTTTAGAGAACAGTGAGTCCCAAACTAATGTCATGAAACTCAGGAAAATAGTTGTATGCGAAAAACGGTTTCGGAGGGGTTTAGGTGGGATGGTCAGTTAATCTTTTTGGCGCAGTTAAATAGTGCCAAAATTCAAAACTGAAAACACTATTGTCGCCAGAAGCATTTTGCTTGACTTGACTTGGTTTATTAGATAAAGGCCATTTATGAGACATGGGCCTAACTTAAGTCTGGAGGTATGTAATGACATTCATTTCCCATCCTTATATTTATAGTCCCACATCGATCAGTTAGCCAGAAATTTCTTTGAATAAATAGGGCCTGCTGCCATCTAACTCACGAGCAATGATATGACAAGCACGATGTGGAATAGGGTTCCCATAATATTCCGATATTCTGAAGAAAACGTGTCTATATGAGCTCACACATTTTTTTTATTATGGCTTCGGTTCTACGGCATAAAAACCCAGGAAACAAAGAAAAAATTGCTCATTCTTCAACTGGTCTTTGTCCCAGAACCGAAATATCCTCGTAACGTTTCTGTAATTACACACAAAATAACCTAAACAAGGTTCAGAACGCCTCCAGTAGCATGCAAAACTAATTCAATAAGCTACACAATGCGACTGCGTATAAGAAAAACAATGTATGCATATAGATACAGGAAGGAAACTTACCCATTTATTGTTGCTTCCCCAAATCTTCTTAACACCATATTCCACTGCCTGCAACCACACAAAATCCATCTCATCTGTCAAAGGGGCAAACCAATAATCTCATCAGACTAGGTCATTGTTTAGAGATTACAACATCAAATCGAATTTCAAAAACTCTAATATAAAAAAAAATCAACCCCATAACTACAATCATCAAACCCCTAATTAGATTTAGCCTTCTTATTATAAATCATAAGAAAAGATAAAAAGAGGTTGAAATTTGGAGAAAACCCTTACCCTTTCACCGACAAATGCGCCGGTTATTATCACGAGAATGTACACAGAGTTCCGACACATGAACAGTCTATAAGCGCTTTCGTAAAAATAACCTCCAATTTTTGGGGTTAGCTTCTTCAAAATACTATCCATGCCTTGTATTTTCGAAGAAAAAATAACGGTTTAGTCCAAATACGTTCAGAAATAGACAGTTTAGTCCTGATCCATTCAACTAGGTACAATTTAGTCCTTTGTTTATTTGAAATATGGAAAGTACATAAATAACCTTTTTGATTTACAATTTAGTCAAAATATTTACAGTTTAGTCCAAAGTGAATCGTGATGATGTCAACAAATTTAAATAATATAATAAAAAAAAAATAAAAAATTCAAACTGCTCATCAAAAATTCGCAAATTTTTTATATTCGGAAAGAGCTTTTCAAGATCTACAAAAAGAGTACCTATATGACTATATAATTTTTATTTTTTAAAATTTTAATTTTCTCTTCATGGTTATCTCATGTGTACAAAAAGGTACACAAGCACAAAATTTTCATAAAGATTATGCAGTCATTTTTTCACATGTGCACCACTTTGTGCACCCCGACAAAACATACATGAAACCAATTATTTATACCACACACTCAGACCTACTTTTTCATGGGAATAGCACTGGTGCACCAATATGTACACACGTGCAAAACATGCATAAAAACCGATCATTCATAACCACACACAAACCTACTTTTTCATATGAATTACACTGGTGCACTAATATGTACACACCTATAAAACATGCATTAAATCGATCATTCATAACCAAATGCAATCCTATTTTTTATGGAAAATACACTGGTGCATCAATATATACACACCTGCAAAACATGCATAAAACCGATCATTCATAACCATACACAAACCTGTTTTTTCATGGAAATTACACTGGTGCACCAATATGTACACCCGTGCAAAACATGCATAAAACCGATCATTCATAACTGCACACAAACCTATTTTTTCATGAGAATTACACAGGTGCTCCAATATGTACACACATATAGAACATGCATTAAATTGATTATTCATACGCACGCAGATTCATGCAAAATATACTGGTGCACCAATATGTACACAACTGCAAAACATGGAACATATCAACCATTTTCACCTACAAACATATCCATTTCATGGAAATTACAATGGTGCACTAGTATGTACACACCTACATATTATATAAACATAACAAACATGGAAACTCAGATGGATTTGAACCATCAACCTCCGCAAACCTTGTGAAAGGCTTAAGCGCTCTACCATTTTGAGCTTATGAGTCCATAAATTTAAGGCTGAGTCTACTACAATCATTGGAGAACAAATGTAAGATTCAAATCAGGTCGAAAATCCAATCCAAATCATTTTAGAAAAGATTAGATGAGTAATCCAATCTAAATTAATCTAAATCATACTCATACAAACAAATCAGTCCATATATCCTTAAGATATCACAAAGGTGTACAAATCTGTACACTCCTACAACAAATCTAAGAAAAACAACATCCATACCCATAAAACATGTCAATATATTCTTAAAACAACATACCGGTGTACAAATATGTATGCTCGTACAACAAATATAATAAAGTTCAAAATTCATACCCACAAAACATACCAAATACCCATGAGATAGTTTAAAATCAAAATTATAAGAAATAAAAAATCAAAGTTCTATGAAAATCAAAAACCTAAAACAACAAAATAAAAAACGCACAGAGTAATCAAAAAATCGAATAAAAAATCAAAGATCAAAAATAATATTTTCATTGATCAAAATATTATGCATCCAAAAACGATTAAAAATTAAACAAATAACTAAAACAAAGAAGAAATACAACAGTAAATCAATAACCAAAGTTTAGATACTAACCGCTAAACTTCTTCAACAAATCTTCAATGAAGAAATTCTCCCACGGGTGATAATACATGTTTTGATGTCAAAGAGATTATTGATCTTAATCTAACGGATGTTAAGTGGTTCGGATCTGGTGAAAATGATATATTTTTTGATGAAGAAACAATTCCAAATACGAAAACACAATTCACCCTTTCACATCTCAAAATTATTTTCTCTCTCTTAATATATATATAGAAGGATATTTAGGACAATACAGAAAAATACGGTTTTCTGGATAGGGAATAGTTTGGACTAACTTGTCTAATATTGGACTAAACTATTTATACGAGGAAAATTTTGGACTAAATTGTTCTGGGCTTGGAAAACTGGACTAAAACGTCCAAAGCCCGTAAAAAATGAATTAAACGTTAATTCCTATATTTTCGAAAGCACCAACTGCAAGAAAGAAATAAAAAGAATTCAAATTGATAATAAGACTTTCTCACATCACACCATTATATTCCCTAAGACAATACTCAAATCTTCTGAACATAGAATTCCTAAATCCTAACATAAGCAAGCCTCTAAACTATGACTAGTATCCTACTAGTATTATAACTCAGACTTCCTTTAACAGTATCGCTTAGACTTGTTTCTAACAGACTCCCTCTAAGGTAACCATACCCAACATGTCCCTCGCAGCACATACAATATTCGTCAGCCGGAGGATCTGAAGTCCTGGAAGAGATATTGATTCTGGAAACTGAAAGTTAATGATTCACAAGTGAAAAGGGACTCAGGAGTCATCTTGCCATTGCTTGGGTATGAGAAACACCCAGAAAAAATGAACTCTTCGACTCCACATTTCATTGCTGTAATGATCCATGCATTCACCCGCTTATGATCGAAATACCCACATAAAATGTATTTTTTTTACTGCTCATGTAGACGAAAACTAAGGTGAACTTTTGGAAAACTGCAGTTGCTGCTAAATCAAGCAAGGCATTATAACTATGCATTACATATCATATAGTACCCTTTCAAATGGGAAGCTAATCAAGATTTCATGAGATAGATAATAACCGGTTAATAAACTTCTCTAGTACAATTTTCAAGCAAAAAATGCAACTACAATACTACTTAATACTTCTACCATTACAATATTACTATGCATATATGTACGGATGCGTGTGCGTTTCTCCAATGTTCATACTCTACTCTATAACGTATCCAGTACGAGTCGGAAAATGTGAACATTCATCTCCAAATTTTCCTTACTGTCAACTAGTTCAAAGACACAGACATCGCCTTCCTTCAAATCATTATCTGCAACAAATTCACGCCAGCCCTGAGATATCCTTCTTTCAGTTGGTGTTCCAGAGACATATCCGACTTCCCAGGTTTTCTCATCTGAAACCCTAAGAGTGATCACCATTCGTGTTACGTTTGTCAAACGCGAGGTTGTAAAAGCCGAAGGTACCCTCTGCATTCGAAAGAAATTAGGATGCACCGTAAAAAATTCACAGATATCTATCAACGAAGATGAATTAATAGTTGGGAGTAATCCCTTGATATATGATTCGCAAAGTTATTTACTGAGATCATTTCATTTGTCAATAGCCCTGCCTCAAAACTACCAAGATCTTGACTCAAAAGGATCAATACCGACGAATTACCCAAATGTAACTTATTATGATGCATGATTAAAAATGTACGGTTCGCATTGAAAAGCTTACCACCGTTCCCCCTTTTATATGTGCGGCTTGCATAACGATCTTGAAGAAAGGATTCTCAGATGTAAACTTTTCGGCAGCTTCAAGCGTTGCCTGAAATTCCGTAGTGTAAGTACTTGGTTTAGGAGTAAGCTTCCTTGCAGATGGTTTTGGTTGTCCGAAAATGTGAACAATCATCTTGATTTTTTTCCTATCAACTAGTTCAAAGACACAGACATCGCCTTCCTTCAAATCATTATCTTCAACGAATTTATGCCATCCTAGAGATAGCACTTTTTCGGTTGGTGTTCGGGAAGCATATCCGACTTCCCAGGTTCTCCCATCTGAAAACCTAAGAGTGATCACCATTTGTGTTATGTTTGTGAAATGTGAGGTTGCAAAAACCGTAGGTACCCTCTGCATTGGAAAGAAATTAGGATGCACCATAATAAATTCAGTGATTTTATCAACGAAGATTAATTAATAGTTTGGAGTAATCCCTTTGATAAACGATACGCAAAGCGACATAATTTACTGAGATCATTTCATTTAGCTGTATAGCCCTGCGTCAAACTACCAAGATCTTGACTCAAAAGGGTCAATACCTAAGGATTGCCTAAATGTAACTTACTAGGAGACATGATTAGAAATGCAGGATTTTGTGTTGGAAAGCTTACCACCAGATGTCGTTTTATATATGTGGCTTGCATAACGACCTTGTAGAATGGATTCTCAGACGTAAACTCCTCGGCTGCTCAAGTGTTGCCTGGGATTCCGCAGTATAATATCTTATTTTAGGATTAAGCTTCCTGGCAAATGCTTTTTGTTGTCGGAAAAAGTGAACATTCATCTCAATTTTTTTCCTATCTACTAGTTCAAAGACACAAACATCGCCTTCCGTTAAAAGATTATCTGCAACGAATTTATACCAGCCCTTAGATAGTGTACTTTCAGTTTTTCCAGTTTGTGTTCGAGAAACATATCCGACTTCCCAGGTTCTCCCATCTGAAATCGTAAGAGCGATCACCATCCGTGTTATGTTTCTCAAATATGAGCTTACAAAAGCAATAGGCACCTTCTGCATTAGAAAGAAATTCAAGAAACATGATAAATAATCACAGACATTTGTCAACGAAGACGAATTAGTAGTTGCGACTAATCCCTCGATGAATGGTTCACCATTGGCTGTGATCTTGGTTAATAAATTACTACAGAAAGTGGTACCTTCGCGGATTATAAACGACTCTCAAAGCAAAATCATTTTCTGAGATCATTTCATTTGTCTATCTATATACCCGTGTCAGAACTACCAAGATCTTTAATCAAAGGGCCAATACACAAATAAAAGTAACTTGTTTATTAAGAGACGTGATGAAAAATGTACGGCTTCGTGTTGGAATGCTTACCACGATACCTTTTATATGTGAGGCTTGCAGAATGAGCCTGAAGACAGGATTCTCAGACTTCAATGCTTCAGCTGCTTCAAGTGTTGCCCGGAATGCCTTAGTATGAAATTTTGAAGGAACAACCGTTCTTTGTTTTGGGGATTTTTTGTGTCTGGCTACATTATAATCAAACAAAACCATAAGACGACAAAATCCATGGAACAAGGGAGTGAATAAAACCCGAATTACAGTACGAGAAACTTACCAAGTTCGGCTTTCTGACTAAGAGAGGATTCACTTGACATGGAAGGTTCATCGTTGCTTTAGAATGTATTGAAACTACTTCAACTTCATCTTCATCCGAATGAGTTGAAGTCATTTCAACTTCATGATTGGTGTTGTCGATATGAGATGGGTAATCTATCTCAGTAGCATCCATGCCAAATATATGAACTTGAAATTCTGAATTCCCATCATATCTGAAAAGTATAACATGTCCAACACAAATAGAGTAAAACTCCATAAATTTTGGCCAACCGTTCTCAACCAATACTACACCTTCAGCATTCCTCAATCCTATATGCCAGATACCATTGGGAACCTTAATAATCGCATGGTCAGATAGTTCCTTCCCGTACTTGACGGTAAATTCTTTTGAAAGTTCCTGCATTGCAATGAGGTGTCTCATATACAAAACTGATTAAAAACAAAACAGTCGAACAAACAAAAGATACATTCTCCGCTCTAGCATTTTCGTGGATCTAAATATCATATGAAATGAGACTTAATGTGCAGCTGCAGTCACTAAAGGATGTCTCGCAAAAACTCATAGCATAAGTTCCTGGTGATGCGTCAAAATCTGACTCATATCTATATTACAGCCTAGCTGAATGTCTCGAGTCAGATGATTTGTGAATCTGACTCAATAACCCGCTCTCACCTATCCCCATACTATGGAATTTAAAACGATCTGAGCTTTTCTGACTTGGACGAGTCGGAAGCAAAAATCAAGCAACCTAAAAGCAAAAATCAAACACTCTCCTCTTAAACCCTCTAGATATCCAGGTGATCAAAATTTGATCCCTGAATCCAGAATTAAGATTAAAAACATCGAAGTATACCTACTCAAATTCTCTTGCATCTCCTAATTTTAAGAATTGTAAATTTTTTGACATAAACTAAAGAGAATGAATCTTGTACTTAATCACCAATCGTCTGTCTTTGTTGCTGGAAGTGTCAACTACCTGGAAAAACTGCATCATTGTTGAAGAAGATGACAGTTATTCTATCTCCTTGTTAGAATCTTGATATATGAAATGTTTGTTTTTCTCTTCTTCTTCATTTTGTCGTGGAAGTGAAGTGACTGACACATGTTGCTGCATTCAGAAGATAATCTAATTCTGTACGCTCTGGTCTAATCATCTACTGTTTCCAATGTCGTCAAAAACTAGAGGAGACACCGTTGTTAAAGGGAACCTGTTATATTGTTTACAGGGGCACGCGGAATTCTATTGTAGGCTAACTAAACAGAACTAACATGATGACAGTATGACCAGTAGTCGGTCAGAAAAAAACTGGAAACAGGAGATGATTTTTTATTGGAATCAAGAAATGATTAGACCAGAGCGCACGGAATCAAATTATTTCCTGGTTTGCTTATTTTACTTTGTTGCAATGTAAAACATTGGAACTATATGAGGGATACCGAGTTTTCTTTGTATGCTAAAAACAAGATAATATTTGACAAGTCAACCAACATGAATTGAGAAATTTATTTATTTTGGGGAAGAGGCAAATACCCCTAATTTGTTCATTAATATGAAAATTTTCGTACATGGATTATATCAATTGTTGGATAAATATAAAAAACACAACATTAAAAGCAATTCTAGTGGGTATTGATAATATGACAACAGTCGAATCTTATCAACCAAATCTAACGGCTATAATTCCACCCCAATTATTTATGATATTTGTAATTGAAATGGAGAGCATGTAATCACAACAAATTTCATACATGTAATAAAAAAAATCCTTCAAAATTGCCTAATGAGCTTCATAAAGCAAAAAAAGAAACTACTAAATTTTATCTCATATTCAACTAAAATTTAACAACGTTTTTTCTGGAGTAGCATGCTTACTTTTTAACATCTCATACGTAGAATCAAAAAATCCTTCAGGATTGCGTAATGAGCTTCATAAGCAAAACTTGTCATTTTCCATCTTCGCCATTCTTCTCGAGCTCGCAGTACAACTTCATCATTGGTTTCACCCCTTAATCGATATTGATTGACAACCAGAAATAAAGCTATAAATTCTTCCACTTATCTTCTTATAGTTTGATTTCTACAAAACAACCCAGCTATATTACGGTCATTTCAACTTCATGATTGGTGTTGTCGATATGAGATGGGAAATCTATCTCAGTAGCATCCATGCCAAATATATGAACTTGAAAATCTGAACTCCCATCATATCTGAAAAGTATAACATGTCCAACACAAATAGAGTAAAACTCCATAAATTCTTGCCAACCATTCTCAAACAACATTACACCTTCATCATTCCTCAATCCTATATGCCAGATACCATTGGGAACCTGAATAATTGCATGGTCAAACAGTTCTGTCCCATACTTTGCGGTAAATTCTTTTGAAAGTTCCTGTCAATGCATTGTGTGTTGGAGAAAATAATTTTTAATGTTTTGTTTTTCGGTCTAGGAATGGATCTTAGGACTTAAGGGTCACTAAAGACACTAGCTCATTTTCAGTAATTGTGAATGAAACCTTTAATCCCACATAGGAGAAACTAAATATGTTGATTCTCCATATTACTAAGAAAATTGCATCTAAAAATGGCCCTTTGGGTCAACACATTTTTGTGTGGGGAAAAGGACTTAGGCAATGGGATAGTTGGTGCAACCACATATTTCATACACGCATGGTGCTTCGTACCGAAGCACGCACGCACGCCGCTATCTGGTCGGGCGGGCCGGGCTCGGGTTCTGGTGTGGGTGTGAGTCAACCAAGACTTATCTTTTTGGACAAAATACTTTGGAATTATTTCCTTAACGAATTTAATTTCAAAAAATAAATCTTGTCTTAATGTGGGGCGTCTATCCCGGTGAATATAATTTCATTTACAACATGTGTCGACATTTTCTGCCCGTTTTTTCTTTACATCATTATGTCGACACAGAATTAATTGTTGGACTGATTTCTCTCTTCCTCTTCGCCTATAAAAGAAAAGCATTTTTTTAATTTCAACTCATCCCAGAGCAGGCTATTATCCCTGGCTCTTTTCCCCTCTTCTTGCTTTGTTTACGCATTTGTTTGTTTATTTCTTTCCTTCATCTTGTTGTTGAGTTCGTTTGAGTGAGAAAGTATTGTAGTGCTATATAATACTTGTATCGGGCAGTTTTATCCTGGACACAACTTCACTGTTAGGTATTTAACATCACTTATTTTTGAGACGTACCGGTGAACTATTGTGTTAAGAACAGTTTGATGATCAAGTGACTCTGACCTCAAATCAGTGTTTAAATTTAAGAAGTTTTATTTAATGTTAACATCATTTATTTTTTCAGTATTTTATTATTGCATAAACAACGTTTTGTGATATACAAACTGATTAAAAAACAAACACACAAGAAATACAATCTCCTTTTGCCAATATTACAAACCGAACTTAATATGCAACTGCAGTCTCTATAGCATTAACAATCTGACTCATCTGCATAGTCTTTCTAGTTGGATTCCTCAAGTCAAATGATTTTGTGAATTTGACCCAGTCTCTCACCTAAAGTCATGTATGGCCCAGTGTAGTCGATTTCGGCCGGTACGGCCGAAATATCACCGATTTTATCGGTATCGGGTCTCACCTGGTACGAAACATCCCATACCGTTGGAATGGTATTTGATCGAAAATATCGTCCGATATTGACCGGTACAAGTTGACCGAAATGGCCGATATGGACCAGCACGGTCAAAATTAGGATTTTCAACTAAAAAAAATCCTTGTTTCAATTGTTACTCATGTTTTTTATGGTATTTTAGAAAAATGAGTACTAGTTTTATATCTTAATAGGTCCAATATGGAAAAAAACATTTGATATAATAATTATAGGTATAAAATGTGTAGACCAATATTTGCCGATATTTGAAACGAAATCTTCCCGATAGAAAAGTGTACCAGTGTATCGCTCTCGACCGGTACAAACCGAAATTTGATATTAACTACATTGGTATGGCTCATAACATGGAATTTAAAACGATTTGAGTTCAGGTTCGGAGGAGTTAGCAAAAAATCAAGCATCCTAGAAGCAAAAATCAAACACCCTCCTCTTAAACCCTCTAGATATCCTGGTGATCAAAACATCAAACAAAATACTCTTGCATGTCCTAATACAGAATAATACACATAATAAACTAAAAAGAATGAAAATCAAATGAAATTGATGTTATTCGGCTTACCAATCGTTTGTCTCTAATGATGGAAGTGTGGAATATCTCATAAAAATGCATTGTTGAAAGAAGATGATAGTTAGTACTTATTCCTTGTTAGAATATGAGTAGAGAAGGAACAAAGCAAACCAGGAATGCATGTGGCATCTCATTTTGTTTCTACCTGTTGCTGCATTCAAAATTCAGAAGATAATCTAATTCCGCATGCTCTGGTCTAATCATCTCCTGTTCCCAATATGGTCAAAAACGAGAGGAGACACAGTTCTTATAGGGAACCTGTTATGTTTATAGGGGGCATCCGCTTTCTTGCAGCAGTAAAATAAATCAAGTGGGACCCACAGAGCTGTAAAATAGGAATATGGTGGGTGCGAAAATAAAATGGGTGCCATAATATAATCTCAAAATTTTAAATAGTGATGCCCAAATCTGATGTGAAGTCGGTTCTTTTTCTCTGCAACAAGGTATGGTCACTCCCTCTTAACATCCACTCTCTGTCGATTTCTCTTCCATGAATATCTCTTTCATTTACAGAAAGTTTTGGAGAAAACTTGAACTTCGACAGGATTCTATCTGATTAAATGATTGTTAGGAGTTCAGTAGTAGTGTGAAATACAATTGAGTTAGGAATGCACATATACTGTTTGATATAATTACTCATCTAGATATAGTTTTTTGCAACATTATGAGGGTTGATTAGGAAATATGAATTATTGTTTTAGTGAATCGGTTATATCATTGAGGTCCTTGAGGACATGATATTTTTAGTGTGATGTTTTTGAAATACTTTTGCAGATGAATAATGTCTTATAAAGTTTTCAATTGGAAATGCCGAAGTACTTAACATGATACATATCTATTTCTATTCGCAGAGCAGGTGTAGTCGCAACAGACACATAGAAGTTTTTGACCTTATGATCAAAGTTTAAAAGGTATTTTTGTCGAATTTTATATGGTAATTTTATCTTCAGCTGTTTCTTTGGTTATGTTGCAGTCATTGTAGTATCATTCGTTGGCAGAGATAAGAAAGTTTGTATGTACATGTTTTTATCAGTCTGTCTGTCAAATGTTAACCTACAATACGGATCTCCTCCGGGATGAGAGTGATTTTATCTAACTCTTTGCTCATAGCTTAGCCTTTTCAGTTAAAGGTGATCCAGCATTTGTTGATTGTTGTCGAACTTAAATGTCACTTACTTAAGCGCTTACTCAAACAATGATATGAATTAACCCGTATAAGGTTAATTAATTACAATGCCAAAAACATTTGAATGTCACCAATTCAATTGTGTTAGTCTCTTTATGTATTGGTCAATTTTATTTCGTAATTGATATAGCTGGAAATTATGGTGTCATCTATTTGTAGCTAATATAAATTTGGATTACAGGTGAACCTGGAAACTGTACCTAACTGGGAAGAATAGCATATTTTTAAACAGTAAGTGTATCTTACTTAATCAAGAATATGACTGTAAGCTTTAAAACCAGGCCTAAACACTAGTGCCTTATTCTAATTTAATTTTCCAGATATAGCCCATTTTAGTACCTGTATTAGCATTTCTTTTTTTGGAACTCAAGCATTGTATTTCTAGTAGGATAACATATTTGAAGCTTTACCAGATGATTTTAAAGTGATTGCTGGCTGAAACACTCAGTTTATGAATGTACTTGGTTTAACCTAAGCTTAGATGTTTCAAATTTGACAGTCTTTTTATTTTCTTTAAGTGACTGAAATCTATGAATTGAAAGTAGCGAAATCTGTAAGTAAGCTTATCCCTGACATGGGTCTTTCCAGTATCCTCAACAAGCTTACATATGTTGAATATGATACTGTCAAATAAGAGCTTCACTACCTGGACCGACTAATTCAGTGTTCATCTCATATTCTGGGACCCGAGATTGATTCTGGTGAATCCAAACATTGTCTAAGAGAATCACTAGGAGCCTCATCAACACAAGAACATTTAGGGAAATTTCAGAAATCGTATTGTCAGATAAGCAGTCCCAGGGACTAACCATACATACCTTCTTGAACTTTTGATATACTAAGTGAAGCCATTGGCTATTAGATGTCATAAGTTTATGAAACATTTCTACAAATTAGGACTTAAGTGGGTGCCAACTATATCTCTAAGAGAATAAGCAACTTATCATAAAAACATGATAACTTTCTTTTTCTGGTCTAGTCAATAAGATTATGAAACATCTCGCCTTATTTGTCTCTTATTTTACATTGGATTTAACTGGACCAATACACGACTTTCTTTTAGTTTTTTTGGGATTGGGTCTTATAGAAGGAGGTTTAAGAGTGGTATTACTTACCAATCCAATTCTTTCTGCCTTTTCATCGAGATTTGTTTCTTGTATGTATATCCTTATTTCAAATTCCATGGAATTCCCATTTTATAGCTGCTACATATCTCCTTAATTATGTGGGAGCCATATATGTCTTACTGATTTTCCGGTTATGTTCATGAAAGACTCAGAATATCACAATGATCTTCATTATGCGTCTGGGAAGAGTTTCCACTACGGCGTCTCCCTTCTCTCTTTCATACTTAAGCTTGTGGGTCGGGGGAATATATACTGCTGTTTCGTAATCTTTGCATTTAAAATCTTATTTTGCTAAGTGATCATTGCCTCCTCTGTGTTGCATGAAGCTGGTCTTTGCTTGTAGTAGTAGTCTAATTGAATCACATTTTAGTTAAAGTAACTATAAGTACTTGCAGAGAGTAATCTCTCGAAAATTTGTTCAATCGCGTCATTGCGTTGTATTGTCTAGTACTTACAACTACTTTGATTGCTTAAAGTTGTTTCTATCAAATTTCTGTTAAGTGTCCACTTCCCACTTTTTCATTTTGCACCAGGGTTGAGTTTCTAATATGGAATAGACACCATTGTGGTACTAGTAGCAGTAGTAGTTTTAATGATATTATTAGAAGAGAATAAGCATAATTCGGTGGCATCTTCCGGATCTACTGCTTTTTTTTCTCCACCTCCTTACTACCGTTGTAAGTAGTACTGTCGTAGTCTTCCAACTCCATAACACTGCAGGATGCCTCCGTAAAATCTTGATCATGATGATTACCATTTCTACTTGTTGGGCCTAAGCAGCTCAGAAGGGAAGGGCTTTTTATCGAGCTGATAAACACGACAAGAGACGACATAGCTGAGATAATGTGGCTCTATCATCAATGCCAGCGCACTTAGAACATAGATAAATATGCTGTATGCATTGAAATATGGTTCATTTTGTTGTATTTTTATTTTCACGAATTTACTAAATTTTGTTTAAACGTGACTCTGATTTTTCAGGTTTTGAAAAATGATGAATTCTTCTCAAGTAGGAATTGTTTCAAAATCAGAACTAAGCTTGCTTTATAGAATTTCAGATTCCGCCATATATAATGTAAAGAAGCAAAGTATTGTTAGGGTTTTGCCATCAACAAAATCAAGTATGTCTGGATTTCACATGTTTTGTTGTTGATGATGAAGATTTGCTACTTTCAATGCTTTATAACTTGGCTTTTTGGTGTTTGCAGAATCTTATTCATCAACTCGGTGTAGTGTTAGTTTTCGACCTTGTATTGATATACACAAGGTAAATCCATTTGATTGATTTGTTCAGTATCTAATGTATTGACATTGGATTCCTGAATTGGTTTGATGATTCTTTGGCTGAAATAGAGTTGACATGTTACAGGGGGAAGTGAAACAAATTGTGGGATCCACTCTTAAAGATTCAAAGGAAGGTGCATCTGATATGGTTACAAATTTTGTATCAGATAAGTCAGCAGGGGAGTTCGCGAATATGTACAAAATGGATGGGCTTACGGGTGGTCATGTAATAATGCTTGGTGCAGATCCCTTGAGCCAATCTGCAGGAATTGAAGCACTGCGTGCTTACCCAGGTAAAATCTTTGTGTCTTGTTGTTTCTTGTTATAGTTTGTGTTGTCTTGTTATTTGAAGTCTTTTATTAATCATGTGTGTCAGATTCAGTGCTTGGAGATAACGGTTGTCTGTGGTTTGGTAACTGACTGACCAATTTGTGTTAAAGAATTTGAGTAAGCAGTGAAATTTTCTATTCCCCATGCACGAATTTAGTTAGTTTAAGCCATTCAAGGTTAGGTATGTGCAGCGAGACATTGGGATTCCCAACTATAAACTGCATGCTAAATTGCTAATCAACTCATGTTAATATTAACTTGTGCCACAGCACCCCCTGATAATTACATTACCTATGGATTTGTTTATTTTTGGGAATTCTGTACAAGAATAAGTTGTTCAACTATTTTTTGATCTTTATGGGTTATAATATGTTTAAACTAATAGATTTTCCTCTACTGAACTTACTGCGAGGAATGTTAACTTCTAGAGGGTCTGCAAATTGGAGGTGGAATCAATTCAGACAATGCTTTGAGTTATTTAGATGAGGGGGCTTCTCATGTTATAGTTACTTCGGTATGTGATCTGTATGTTGTGTTCAAACCATTTACTATTTTACTTTTCCTTCATTAGTGCGAAGACCTCAACCTTTTCTTCTCGGCCGTGCAGAGAGACTTTATCTGTTGGTGTGGAAGTTTCTTTCTCTTGTTTATACAATTTTTTTGCAATTCCGTGTCAGTATGTCTTCAACAATGGGCAAATGGAACTTGAAAGGCTCAAAGATCTCGTCCGTGTGGTCGGGAAAAAGAGGCTTGTCTTGGATCTAAGCTGCAGAAAGAAGGTATATCAGTTCTATATTTTTTCAATCCATGGATTTTAGTTAAATGTCAATTGTGCTCAGTGTTCCGAAAGAAACTAGATCTTTGTATTGGAGTCATTCTAATACAAGCTACCTATGTGCATCAATATCCATATGCAGAATGGGAAATATGCAGTTGTCACTGATAGATGGCAGAAGTTCAGTGATTTATACGTCGATCAGCAAACGCTGGATTCCCTTGCAACTTACGCAGACGAGTTTCTAGTTCATGGAGTTGATGTTGAGGGGAAAAGGTTAGGTCCTCTCACTTATCCCTTCTCTTTATATAACAATATCTCCGTTCAAAAGTCCTAGTCTAATGTAACTCTATAAGATGGATTTTGAAAGACGATGCTTGGCCCCCTATAAGGAATTCCTTATCTGTATACATTTTTTCAAAGATAGTTATTGAATCTGCTCAAATAAATTTCAGGCTAGGAATTGATGAAGAGCTGGTTGCCCTGCTTGGACAACACTCACCCGTATGTTACTTTCCATCTCTGATTTTTTTTCTTCAATGTTCATCCTCCCTCAATCTTAAAATGATCCATTTGTTCCTTTTGCAATGACCTAAAATGCTGTAAGAATTTTCTCATACAGATATCACATATATATTGTTTTGCATGCATCTAAGAAATATAATGGTGTACAATACAGATTCCAGTAACTTATGCTGGTGGGGTCACAACAATGGCTGATTTAGAGAGGATAAAAGTGGCAGGGATGGGACGTGTAGATGTTACCGTTGGAAGCGCGCTGGATATTTTTGGAGGCGATATAGCCTATACAGATGTGGTGGCTTGGCACAAGAAACAGGAAGCTTCAGTTGTTTTGTGAAACCCTTTTTGTATTTGAAATTTCTACCTAAAACGTTTACTTATTAGATCTATGTTGGACAAGAATTCTTTTGTTTGTTTCATGTAAACGTGAAATCAGGAGATCAAATCTGCAGTAATGGTAGTGTACTAGTGTGGATTAAAATTATCAATGTTGTAGTGTGTGTTTTATTGGCATATCGAGAATTCGCTTTTAAATGATGATCCCAAGAAAAAAAAGCCGATCTCACTCGTTCAAATTCACATTTGTATAGAATTTTTTTTCTAGGAGATGAAGCTATTTTGGTATGTATTGAAATTGAAATGATGTAATGGCTGACTTTTAACATACTTGTTTTTCAAGAGCTTGTTTACTTCAAATCTTTGTTCTTATATCAACCGTATGAAGACTCCAGCCAATCCCCTTAGGTTGAACCTTTATTAGCCTCTCCCTTCCTTGATCAACATTTCCAGTCAGGAAAAGAGAGATGGACTCCTAATTTAAATCTTTGGACACTAAAATTAGAAGTCAATCCCAGAAGTTAGATACAAAATTAGTTGTTTTTTTGTTTCTATAGTCATTTTCAAATTTTGTTTTCAACCTAACTTCTGACTTTTTGTTCCTACAGAAGTAGAAATCAATCTCGTATGTCAGAAGTAAAAAATAATTTGCTTCACAAAAAGCTAATTCTTTTTGTTCAAGAAGTTATTATAAAGTTGTGTACCCAAACTAATTTTTGACTTTCTTTATTTATAGAAGTCGAAAAATAATCTCTTTAAATGCAAAACAAAATTTTGAGTATTTTTAAGTCTTTTGACAAGGAAATTGAGCTTGCCGGTCGTATTAGTGGATCTTGAGTTTATATACCGGTGTAATTAAGGTGTTAGGTGTGGAAAGACCTGAAGTATGAACAGTGATAATTTTAAAGCAGACATAGATTATGTAACTTTCCTTAGATCAAGGATTATGGGCTCCAGTGTCCAGTTTAAAATAAAAGACTTGATCAAATTTGACTAAATATGGTTATGGGTATAAGAAAACCTTTTTTTACTTAAAATTCAATCAGAATCTCGTTTAAATAGCAAAGAGAATAAAAGTCTTTACTACACGGCTAACAATTTATCTTGTGAAAATGAAACAATTTTAAGTGTGTGGTCAAGGTTAGGTAATGTTCAAGTAACAAACGATGACGATATTTCACCATTGTTGAATGTGGGTAACAAAAGTGATTATTCAATTTTTAGGTGACAATAGAGATGGACATTTTTAGCACTCTTCGTTTTGTTCACATGTGAGTAAACGTGGGTAAAGAAAAGAAAGTGATAAACTCATGAGGAAGTTAAGCCGATTTTGTCCTACTTTATGAAAATATCCCAGCAAAAAGAGTGGCCAATGTAGTTCCATACCTCCATGTGGTATACAAATTGCAGAAGATATTCAATTGACAGAACAAATTTCACCAAGGAAATTAACATGATTTTGTGCAAGCCATCTCCCCCCGCGAATGATTTATTCTTACACAGAATCAGCAGTTCCGCTGCTCTTCCGCGGATTGCTAGAACAAGGCATACGACTGTCACGGTAGCAGCAGCGACAAGTAGTACAAATAGCATGGCAGCTTCAAAGGCGAAGATATCTGCTAATGAAGCTCGAATTTCTCTCGTTCTCGCCTTAGCTTCTCAGGCTTCGTCTCTTTCTCAGCGATGTAAAGATTTTTAATTCCTGAGCGAATTCATTTATTTACTGTTGAAATTGTTTTTGTTTTTCCTTATGGTTGTGTTTGGTTTTGGTTTTAGTTGTGTTGGAACTGGCCACAGAATCTGCAAAATATCTGTTTCCAAAGAGATTCGGAGCTCGGAATTTGGAAGAGGCTTTGATGTCAGGTTCCATTGCTCGTTTTATCTTTATGAAGCTTTTGTATTCTGAATATTTGTTTGTTGTTCATCAAAATTCTCCTAGTTCTTACTATGCGTGTTGCCGATTTGCCGTTGATTTTTAGTTCCTGATCTTGAAACTGTCAAGTTTGCTGTGCTGACCCGCACGGAACAATACGAAATACGAGAAGTGGAGGTATTTTTTTTCTTCTGTGTTCTCAGTGCATGAGCTTCCACACCTAAGATCTTAAATTCTCAATATGGGTTGCATACAATTAAAGTTAGCATTTGCACATTGTGGGGAACCAGTCCTATTTCATAGCAGAGACGACGATGCCAGGGAAGAATGGATTTGATTTCAATGGCTCATCGCGCGCTTTTAATGCCTTGGCTGGGTATCTTTTCGGGGAGGTATAGCAACTGAATACAGTGTGCAAGAATTTCAAAACTGAAACATACGAAGTACTTGGGAAACATGTTTAAATTCTGGCCATCATTCTTATCAGAATACAGCAAACAACAAAATGGAAATGACAACGCCTGTGATTACACAAAAAGCTCAATCTGACAGTGAGAAGATGGCGATGACAACACCTGTGATAACAAAGATGGTAAGACATAAATCTGGCTTTCTTTCTCAAGGCTATATGCAGTCGATCCAATCTTCATTTGATCTTGGGTTCTTCTTGTTTGCAGTCAGGAGACAAAGATAAATGGACAATGTCATTCGTCCTACCCTCGAAGTACGGCGCAGATTTGCCATTACCAAAAGATCCTTCTGTTAGAATCACAGAAATGCCAAACAAAATTGTTGCTGTATCTGTTTTTTCAGGTTTTCCTTCTTCCTGTGCCCATCAAATTGACACTTAAAGAAACTTTCCAACACTTGCACACAAAAGCCATTTCAAATATGGAGCTCAAAGTGGTTGATTTATGACAAATCCTAATTGTTCCCATTTCGTACCAGGTTTTGTTACTGATGAAGATGTTATAAATCGTGAATCAAAATTACGCAAAGCGTTAAAGAGCAACACTGAGTTTAGAGTAAAAGATGATGCAGTCGTAGAAGTTGCACAGGTAAACTCTGACAAACTTTAAAAACCTAGTCTTCTGAATTCTCTGCCTTAAAAGTTAATCTATTCTCTGTGTTGACATACTTACAGTACAACCCACCATTCACTCTTCCATTTGCACGGCGGAACGAGATTGCACTGGAACTTGAAAGGAAACAGGAATAACTAGTCATCCAGCCCTGCAAATCAAGATTACAACGCGCACTGAAGCGAAAGTGAGAAAACTTCCTATGCTATTGAGAGCCCTTGGGTACAGTAATGCAATGTTGTATATAATTATACAAACTATAGTTTCTGATTCCTCTTATAAGATAGAATTGTACAGAACTGCAGAAATATATGTTTTCGTTTGCCAATGAAGTTTGTGATTCTCATGTACAAGTATACAAAATAAATAACTGATCAACACTAATTTGAAAAGACAACAATACTTTTCATCTATACTTCCAATTTTCCAGACATGGTGAACACAAAAGGGTGTCAGCAAATACAGTACGCATTGAACCAAAGAACTGTCTGCTAGTATACAGGAGAAGTTCATATATTCTATGTTGGAGATACAAACAGAAAAATCCTCACAAACAGAAAGATGGGAAAAGTATCAATACGATACAAGAAATGGCATGATCATTGTCATGAACGTTTCGTAGGAGAGTGTTGCTGAACCTGTGTAGCGAGGGTCCTTCTCCTTGAACTTCTCAGTTAAACCCTACCAAAGCAAACACAACAGGTCAGGACAGAATGTCTATTTAGAAGGGACCAAGCCAAGCAAACCTTCTACATTTCAATCATTCATAAGAGCCAATGCAATAGGCAGAATAAAGCATGGCTTATCATTAAAAGCCAATCTGTTTAATCCAAAATCGCAGTATTTCACTGACTCACCTTCACAATCATCCCACACCTGCACAAACATCAAGCCAGACAATTAGATATACGGTCAAGTCAACAACCGAACAATCTAAATCATTTAATTGAAAAACAGACACTTACTCGACAAAGCTGTCAAAATTAAGTTCACCCCTTCTTCCAGAACCGTCATCATACTTCGAGATGAGTAATTGAAGAACAGAAGGTGGGACTGCATATCCAAGACTGAGCAGCGCATCCTTTAGTTCCATTGAGTCGATTTTCCCACTTCGATCTCTATCAAATCTCTCGAAAATGGCCTAATCAAAACAACACCAAAAATCAACCCATATATCCATTTCAAAGCTTCCTAATGAGCTGATTAACTCAATGCAACAAAATGCATAGTTATATCTTACGGGCCAAAGGCCATATTTTACCTAATTGTTCACTTTCCATTAACTCTCACAGTTATGACAACCTCTAATTGTTATTTCTTCAGCTAAGCAACTCATAATATCCTACTCAAAAATCTAATTTCTAGCCGAGTGAAATTTTCGTATTTGGCTCAGTAGCGAAATTAAGTAAACAAAAACGGGGCAAGGAAAATTTTCACTTAGGTTGATGAAATATGTCTGACGTGGGGACTGGGGGGACTTTTACGAGTGAAATAACTTCATTTTAGTTCCAGTGATGCTTTGGGAGGATAGTAATCCAGAAGTAGTGGAAAAGGTTGGGGCTTTACTGGCTTTGGCCAACATAGACTCAGGTTTAGCCTAGGGTGGAACACAAATGCCGAGCCGAAAATCACAGGTTTACCCAAACAGTCCTATATGAATAGTGGTATGAAGTATTAAGCATATTAAATACACTCTTTGACAAACCAATTTCAGTCCATAAATACAATGGAAACAAAAATTGAAGCAAAAACCAAAATATATTAAAATTGACTTACACGCCATTGTCCAAGACAACTCCAAAGTGCAGCAAATTCATTAGGTCCTGCAACAAAAACCAATTGAAAACATTAACATTCAATAAAGACCCTTCTTTTTTTTTTAACCAATCTCTCCATAACTCAAAAATTCATATCAAAATAATCAAAAAATTCTTACCGATTCGAAGAGGGTCATATGTATTTTTGAACAAGAACATAAGCAAACGAACAGTTCTAAGACTAAATTCCTGATACCCAAAAGAAAGAGCTTCCTGTAATTCCTTTTCATCTATAAACCCACTTCCATCTTTATCCACTGTATGAAAACTTCTTATGATTTCTGGGTTTGTTCCCTGTGGAAAACTCACACCACCAGAAATCGAAGATGGTGGTGGTGCTGGAGGATATACTCCTGAGCCATACCCATTTCCAGAAGAAGAAGAAGAAGATGAATACCTGTGTGGGTTTTGCTGTTGGGTGTAAGATTCAGGTAACGCAGGTGCTGATGGTTGTGAATAACTAATGAAAGAAGACATATCAATGGCGGTTTTAGAAACTCTGGATTTTTTTTCAGTGTTTTGTCTGTAATTTTTGATTATATTAAATTTAAATACACGACAAGAGAAGAAGAAGAAGTACAAAGAGTATTTAAATTCTGTGCAGACGTAACCGCGTGGCAAAGTTGCACTTTTGGATCCTTATCTCTATTATTATTATCATCGTACACGCGGTGGTTAGTTGGTATGGCGCCTTCGTCGCGAAGTTACGGAAATATGTAGTAACTTTCCGGTCGACCTAACGCAAAGGTGAGTAGGTAATGGCATACCTCATGCCAAACAAAAATAATGGCACACCTGCTGCCTTCCTACCGTTTGAAATCAATAAACTATGGCTAAACTCTTTTAAATGGCTGCCAAGCCGTACAATTTGCTTGGGTTTTTTCAAATCTATATCTTAATTTGCTACTGTTTTGTTTTGGTTAAGGATGAATGAGGTAATCCTCTTTGTTTCATTAATATAAAAATATCTGTGTACATCGTATTTAAGTAGCTAAAAGAAAAAACAACAATAAAAAAAAAGGATTTTAAATCCAAAAAACGAGAAAGGGCTTATATTACATCTTAAACATCAAAGATATGAATTTTGGAGAAGTTATTGATGGTATTAGAAGAACGTTTTATGAACTGAAACTCTACCATTTTGATTTAGAGTTTCTATTGAGATTGAAATATTCCGAAAGGGAGTAATATGCATAAAGCTTTTTTATCATGATCACTTTCAGTAGTCACTAATCTTCAAAGGATCATAGAACCATATCATGTTGGAGTAGATCGCCATCGATGATATATTTGAATTGATTGTTGCAATCGATGGAAATGTCATTAAGGCTATAGGAAACATCTTTAAAACTATATGTTGAGTAATCTGATTACCATGAATAACCTCGCTTGATTAGGGGCTTGTGGAATTAATAGGGGTTGAGAAATCTATGGGCACACCTTTAATTATAGGGGGTGTCAAAAGGTGGTAAAAATACAGATTTACCCTCATCATTAATAACTAATCCTAAAATCCTATTAGAGTTAATCAAAATCAGTCCCCATTTCCATTTAAAATCAAAAACAAAATAAATAAATAAAACCTCTTATCTGCTTCTCCTTAACGATTCAATTTTTTTTTCCAAAATCAATTCGAAACTTTAATCCACAATTTTTCTACAAACATGGCTCGTACGAAGAATCTCCAGAGAGATGTTACCCTTCCAGTTATAGGGTTTAGGGTCGGCATGGTCGATCACCTTATACCATGACGATTTTTCATATGCATGGTTGAAGTATGAAAAATCGTCATGGTCATGTTTTGCAGGATTCCGACTCCAAATTTGATAACAACAGTCGTTATGGTTAGTGGTTGTCGATATTGACGACCCTAAGCAACCAAAAATAATGGTAGACTTAAGTCGTTGTGGATTATTGTGTCAACCGATACGAGCCTATAACACCAAAACATCCAGGAAAATAGCAGGTTAGAGTCGTTCTGGTCTAAAATAGCAAACTGACGACACCTAATTTGAAGGGTTAGGCAATTATTTCACTGGTTAGGGTCATCGTGGTCGAAAGGCAATTATTTCACTGGTTAGGGTCGTCATGGTATTAGCAATTAACCAATGCGACTCTTGGACAATAGTTCATACAGGAAAAAATCAAAAAATACTAGGAAGGGTCGTTATGGTCTGTTGTTGTCTACCAAAACGACTGCATCCTACCTAAATAATAGGGTATATGAGTCGTTCTGGTCGACACCTATAAACACTAACGACCCTTGTACAAGTTACATTTTGACATTGACGACATTCATTAAAAAGATAGACACGAAACAAGATAATAGACATGGTATCCATTAAGCATTCTTCAAAATACAAAGAGACAAGTTCAAGTTTAAAATACAGTCTTCTGAAAGCGTGCTTCAACATATAATGTTCAAAATATTATAGAAACTCCCAAAGATGTAAGACTAATCCCTTCCTAAATCAACATTCTTTGGAGATTCATCCAAAGTCTTCCATATGGTAAAGTCGTACTCATATTGGTTTGTCCACTCATTAGAGAACTCTCCCCATTGATCATATCTCACCAGTGGTAAGGGACGCTCTTCTTTTATCTTCAGACCGATGTAATGGTTATTGTTCACAAGTTCCATAATTATTCTTCTCTTCTTAAGTGTCGACTCACACCTAGTTCTTGAGGGTACGTATGTAATAGAGCCCCCAGGGAACCAAGGGGAGAATACATGAACAACACAAGTGAATGTATCTGCTAAGAATTGCCCATAATAAGGGACTCTTGATAGACATATTTATGTGTCTTATTTAGTCTCATACTTGTATTAATAGTCCTCATATTTTGTACTAATAATATGATTTTATGTGTTTTTAGGGTTTTTGGAAAAATAAACTTTTGTGGAGAAAATTGGTTTAAAAAGTGTTAAAAACACCCCCAGCAAAAATATTAAAGGAAACTACATATTGGATTAGGGCACCCACCGGGAATTGATAAAGGCACCCGCTCAATGGTTTGAAAACAACGTTGCTAAAGCTTTTAACTTTGCAACGTATATCTTCATTTGCAACGTTTAACTTCAGGAAACAGTTATACCTTTGTAACAGTGATTTTGTAACTTTTATAAACGTTGCAAACTCACTGTTTTCATTTATTTCACTATTTTTCATTATTTTCAAACACTTTGATCTATGTACCAAACTTTTGAGGGTGTTTTGATCAAGATGAGATAAAACCCATATGCTGAGGTGACGGAGGAAGCCATTGTTTCAATAAAAGTGGTATATTTTCTATTTGAATTAATTTTTATAATTTCTTTTATGATTATTTTCCTTGATTAATAATTGATTTAATGATTTTTGTTAAGCAATTGTGATTTCGTTAGATGATACATGCTTTGGCCTAGTTTTTAGATGTTCCATGCTTTTGTTATACAATTGTTATTTTGAAAATCTACTTATTGCAATATTTTAGAATCAAATTAAAAGTAAGAATTGCATGAAATTTAATTAGTTTGAATCACTTTAATTGGTTAATGGTGAAATCCATAACCTTAGTGTTTGTTAATATTATTTTCATATTTTGTGTATATTTTTAGTTTAAAACTAATTTATTAAATCTAAATTCAATTTTCACAAGTTCGAGCTAACGATACTTTATTTACCACTATTTACAAACAATCAACTCTCATCCAAAACTTATAACCGGCCTTCTTAGCCCCCTTTCGCCCTTTTACAGAAGACACCAATTCCTTGAATTTTTGTTCCTTGCCTTTTCTATCTCCTTCAAGCATCATTGAAATATAGAGTTCCTTGTCCTGAACAATTTTTTCGTCCATTTTGGTTCTTGCATAATGGATATGGGTGACGTTCTCCTCATCGGTTTCAATAAAATCTCCTAATTGTTCTGTTGTAACATGGAAACCACAATTTCGATCGCGTCGACGTCGTCGATGGATATAAGGTAATCTAAGATGACATGAGGGAGTTATTGTGTATACTCTTCGTACAACGTGTGCGTAGTACGATATGGCCTTCCTTGTGAATCCCTAGGGGTATGCATATTTCCCATTTTCCCTTTTATTGTAACCATTTCACTCTTTTGCATTTGTTGGCTCTCGACCATATACTCAACAACATTTATATTTTGCTGGCCTTCACTCTGTGGCTTCGACGGCATCGCGAAAACCTTCGGTTTCACTTCTCCGTCACTTTGGGTGCACACTTCTTTCTTCGGCCGACCCATTTTCTTCGGTGCAACCAGGTTCTCACACTCCTTATAATCTTTTTCGACATACTCATGACGTGATAGATCTCTTGTGCAGCTCTTGTTGTCCTTCACCTGTTCCATCAATGATATCTTTGCGCTTGGTCTACCTTATGATTTTGCTTGGATGGTTCCTCTTGTACCTCCAAAGATCGTTGGAAACCCGACCACAAGTTAGCAACCAATATTTGTCTTCTTGCACAATTCTTTTTAGCGTAAACTTCATTTATAGCGTGACCAAGGTCCGTGTCACCAAACTGTTCATCAGATGCTCCTGTGGTCCTTGGAACTAAAGAAAGTTGCCTTCAGAATGGATCAATCGTCAAGCGAAATGACATCCTTGTACTCACCAAGCTTATGATGACACGGGAGGCCGAGCCACGTCAAGGCCGTACAGTTACATTGCACCAAAATGTCGTTTTTCTCTTGTTCCCGATATCTTTTAAGTTCGGCCATCATATAGTGTGCCGAACACTTGGTAAGATATACCCCTCAGCAAATCTTTATCCTCGGAATATGTCGTGTAAAACCTGTCTCTGCAATATTCCATTTGCATCATTATCCGGTCAAGATCATTTGTTGCGTGCTCGTGAATAGTTTCATGTACCATAACGACACCATTCTAACTCTCTTCAAGGATGCTTTTTAACCAGCCGTGTGATGTCTCTGCCATACTTGTAGCCTCATTTTTGAAGTGTTTATATTTGTTGGTCCATGCATACACAAACTTTTCCTTATATGGTTGTAACCACGAATCTTGGTAGTAATCTACCGTTTTCCTATGATCCTTGCTCTAATCATCAATGAACTTTTGAAGCTTAGAAAAGAACTTCACCTCGGTAGTAGAATGAACCAAATCGTCCCAATCAATTAGAAATTTCTTCCACTTATCCCCATCTTCACCGTATTGTTTATTTTCTTTTCTTTTCTCCTCCGCTCGTTCCTTTCTGGAAAGTTGACTTAACCGCTCGTCTTCCTCCTTCGAATGCTGAGCATCGGTCTTTGGCTTAGGCTTTTGGATATGACGTCTACAATTCGAAAGGACATTGCACTGGATGTGCCACGTGCATAGAAAATGTTATGCGAGTGGAAAAACATGTTGAATGGCCTTCATCAATGCAATCTCCCTATCAGTAATTATGACCCCTGGAGTTTCTTCACTGCGGTAAATCAACCTCAATTGTTCCAACGCCCAAATATAGTCCTCTTCTTCTTCTTTTTCCATAAAACACCAAACCACCATGAACGATTGCTTGTCCGAAGTATGACTGACAATGTTCAACATCGGCATGTTATACCTATTGGTCTTATAGGTAAAGTCTATCATCAAAACCTGATAAAAACACTAAGCCAATGCCACCATCTTCGGATGCGCAAGGAAAATAAGAGACACTTTGTTGTCCGGACCCAACTTTGTTTGCATCACGTAGTCTAGCTTATCCGCTAACCACTGAGATTGTTACATGATTAATCTACCATCCCATTCGGTCCTTTTGAGCGTTGTTTTGTAGGCATAAATTATGGAAAATCTGGACAAGTTATCCTTATCATCCGCCTTTATCTTATTCAGGATCTTAAGAGGTCTACATCCCTTCATCTTTCGTAGCGTCTCCATATCATGTGGTTTCAACCGGGAATATGCAGTGTTTCCAATCATACTCTGGGGCAACGGATGGTTATGACGACCATCGGGAACACTCTCCATCGACCACCTGCAAAGTTCCTATTAAATATAATCTTAAACGTACACCCATACTTTTTTTATTTGATTTGTAGACCCTCGTTGTCTTCTTCTCGTATTTGTAGCCCTTTGCTTTGTGGCTTACACGTAGCAGGCCTCTCTCATAAATCATCTCAAACTTTTTCGTCGTAACATGGTTATTTTGAACCAACACGCACATTTTCTCTTTGACCTTTGAGATAACCCATTCTTTTGCCTCTGTCTTAGTTGCCCATGTCTACATTTCGTAAATTTTATTTTATGAGAAGTATATATATCTTGACGAGAAGACTACTCAAATTATTTGAGAACATATATCAATTGAAAGGGTAGATCACATACCATATCAGTCATGTAGTGGTGGGAAGTATCCGGCCCTATCTGAGACACTGGTTTAGGTTCATCGCTTAGTTGTTCAACCACCTACAATCGAGAAGAAAAAAACAGATTTAAGCAAACACTTAAAGAGGTCATCACGGTCTAAACCTATTGACACTGACGACTCAGGTTAGAGTCGTCATGCTACGTTTTAGCAGGTTAACAACTCTAACCACTGAGAATTCAATTATAAGATGTCGTCATGTTCAGTTTTAGCAGAGTGACGACTTTTTATTCCTTATAAGGGTCGTTAAACTTTAACAATAAGATCATGACGACCCTATAAGCAGTTATTGCAAATTTTAAATTTGCCCAATATGGTTAACTCACCCAACGGTTTTTTTAAGAAAAAACTAGTCGTTGGGTCTTTAAATTCTATAAAAGGAAACATGTCCCTTACATTCTCACTTTTCCCTTTCTCACCTATCTCTCTCATTCCTCATTCTCATTCTCAAACATCCTTTTCAAGCATTAAATATGGTATACACTACCGATAAATATGTTACAATTGTTAGAGCGTGGGTTACGCTCACCAAGCACGTCTAGGATAGAGCGTACATTACCCAAGGTAACGAAACCGTTAATGAAGACATCCTGGATCAGACATCCAATACTTGGTGGAAGCGTTTGTTTAAGATTTTTGTGGGATTAGACGAAAATCATAATCATAGGCATTAAGAAAAGGTTTGAGAATCTTTTTGAACGATTGGAAGCTTTGAAACAGGCAATGAAAGATCTAAAGGAAGCTCATCCCACCATATTCGGTACGACAAAAGTAAGTATGTCAATCAATAAGTCCTTCATCAAAAATAGCTTTCAAACATACAAATTTACAATTGATTTTTTTCAGTGGGTGATGGCTCTCGACCGATATGAAACTATCCATGGCAAAACGTTTACGCATGAGGATTGCTATCGTATTTTGGAAGAAAGTACCTATCATGATTACATCCTATATACTTAAGTGTTTAAGTGTAATCTAATGATCTTTTTAATTTTATTCCCTTTAATGTAACGCTATGAAAAAGATGTATGTCTTTTCGATTTAATGAAATGATTTTATGATCAATTGTTTTACACGAGCAAAAATCAAGAAATTCCCAAATGGAGTCGTCAAGATTATGAATATCGACAATGACGACGACAAATTAAACTTGTTAGAGTCATTATGGTTGGTATGAACCGATGCGACTCTAACGCATTTATCATACAAGAATTTTGAACTTCAACATACGTCATGGTATATACATAGTACGTTGATGAGTCATAATGAGCAAAGTTGCAGATAAAGGTCGTCACTGTCATATGTTGGACCATGACGATTTTTCAAATAATGGTAAAGTTGTAGGTTAGTGTCGTCAGTGTTAGATGTTATGACCCTGACGATCGATGAAGAATCGTCAAGCTCCTAACATTAAGACCATGCCGACACCTACTCTTTGACTTCCATTTACCACTATGATTCGACGATTTTAACGAAAATTTTGACTATTCGTAAGCTGTTGGTAGTTTACATGTATGTTTTGAGCTATGGGTTATTCATTATGAGCTTTGATTTCTTTATTTTGAGCTTGAGGTTCTTCATTTGAACCCTCAATTTGGGTTCATATATCAATCGATCAACGTTATGTATCCAATCTAACTGAGAATCTAGCTCAAGACAATCATCCTTGTTATTTGAAGATTCTCCAACATCAATGTTTCCACTAGAATCACTCATCTCCCAAACCCTAGGTTTTCACTTTTTTTCCCTCCAAACCTCTAAAAGCCCTCTTCTTCTCTATTCACAAAAAAACAACAACTCTAATTTTATTGCTAACAGTAATATATATAACTAATCTAATCTAACTAATTAACTAAACTAATCACATATTATGACTAATCAAATGGGGGTAGTTTAGCCATTTATACAAATATATGACTAAGAGATACGGGGATTACTATTGGATGTCCCTATTTTGGCTTTTCCTCCAGCCCCCTATTAATTCCACAAACTCCCAGCTAAGCCAGGATGAATAAGGTATTAAATCATATTCACAAACTTTTCATACAACATAAAAACTCAAATAAAATATTATAAATTTGGAAGAAAAAATCATGGAGAAAAAAGAAAAAACAGTTATTCAGAGAAAGAGAAACTCTTGATAACATGGATATGAGTTAATATTATATAATTTACTATTCAAACAATTAGAGCAAGTATGCCCTTTGGCTCAACTATTGTTGAGATGAGTCTCGTATTGGATGGGCAATTAAAATCATGCGGTTAATAAGTCTTGAGCAACATTAACTTTGTAAACCGTATTTTAAGGTTAGTTAGATTCATGAATTTTAATAACAATAATTAATATTTTTAATCAAGTAAAGGATAGGAAAAACGCAATTGGCAAAACCTTTGGCTATCTTGGGTGAAAATCCAAGTCAATTTCCTACCGACCCTAAATCAAAAATATACTAAAACTGATGGCAGACCCAAAAGTTACTTGATAGGAAACTGAGCTTCCGTCAACCATGTGCAGCATCCAATAGCCATGACTTTGCTAGTTTTAGATTCATTCATTTTTTTTTTTAAAAATCCCTCTTATTTTCTCCCATGCACTAATTTCAGATTTAGCATTTGATATTCTTAGATTTCTTTCAATGATCGATCATTTCAAGCTATGATAATCTGAGTTTGTTTATGTTTACATATTATAATTAAATCTAAAAAAAATTGATTCATTTTTTAATGTGGTTATGGTTGTTATACACAGAATTAATATGTCCATTCATCTGTTGATTTAATCTTTTATTTTTGTCTGCAGTTTAACTGGCAAGCTTCCAGTATTGGAACTTTGCTAGAAGTGTTTTGAGTCTCTTTCGTACAGTTTTGCCAATGCTAGCAGTATTCTTATCCATCACTACCACGGTGGTTCCTCAAAGTATGTTGAATAATATGTATCATTGTCAAGTTCCATGTCAAGTATTTGATTCCATGATAACACATCACTTTCATCAACTCAATCATTCTACAATTCCAAAAATTCAAATTCTAAATCTGACGCGCAATTTCAACTGTAATTGCTGGAATTTCTCATTACTCCCAATATTCCATCAAATAACTCTTGGTGGCATAATCAAGATTATTTTCATAGCCTTTTAACTATTTTCGCTCAACTATAATTATAGAAACAGTCTCGTGTTGGAGAAAATGATTTTATTTGTTTTGTTTTTGGTCTTGGATTAATTGGAACTTAGGACCAAGAGAACACTAAAGAAACTAGTTCATTTTTACTATTTGTGAATGAAACCTTTAGTTCCACATAGGAGAAACTAAAGATGTTGCCTCTCCATATTACTTAGAAATTTACATCTAAGGGAGGCCCATTGGGTCAACACACTTTTGTGTGAGGGAGAGGACTTAGGTTATGGGCTAGTTGGTGCAACCACACATTTCACACACGCGCGGTGCTTCGCACCGAAGCACGCACGCCGCCGTCCAGTCGGGCGGGCCGGGCTCGGGCCAACCAAGACTTATCTTAACAATGTCGACATTATTACCATATAATTTCCGACTTAATTGCTGGGCTGTTTTTCCTCTTCTTCTTTGCCTATAAAAGAAAAATAATTTCTTCATTCGAATTCATCCAAGAGCAGACTACTATCTCTAGCTCTTTTTCTATCTTCTTTCTTTGTTGTGCGTTTTGCTTGTTTATTTCATTCCTTCATATCTTGTTGTTGAGTTCGCTGAGTGGGTGATTTATATCGTACTTATACAAATCATAACGGGCAGTTCTATTCTGGACACATCTCTGTTGTGGGGGTATAACATCTCTCATTCTTGAGGAGTACCGCAGACTATTGTGTTAAGGACAATCTATTGAGCAGGTGGCTATGTCCTTTGTGTGCAAATCAGTGTTTCAATTCAGAGATTTTATTTTAACGTCTCATACTGCTAGATCTTATGCCGGTAAATTTCCTAACAATTATGCTGTCAAATATCTAAAGTATTATAGAGATTTTTACATCCTTCTTCTAAACCTAGTCTACACCAATTGAGCTTTCGGAAAACAATGGCGGCTAATTCCAATAATCAAATCAGTGTAACTAATCAGATGAAGAGAACTGACATTAAGGGTTTGAGCACTAGGCCAACTCACATGGATATAGGTTCATCTAGAGCTTTAACAGAATCTGCAAATGAATGGGAGTTTAGTCTCATTGGCAAGCTAATTTCAGTCTATACAACCGAAACATGGAAATTAAAGGAAGAAATAACACTTTGTGGAAGAAATATAGAAGAAAGGAAATTAAAATTATGGAATATAAATCTATTCATGTTCAAACTTAACTGTAAAAAAAGACCAAGAAGAAATACTCAAAAATGCTTATTGGGATGTACAAATATATTTACTTGTTCTTAAAAAGTACACCACAGAAATACCTTTTGAAGATTGGGAATTCACTCACCAAGAATGGTGTTTATGCCAAAATTCCCATTGACATCAACAACCAATGATTTGATGAAAAACAGTTAATAGAAAGATTTTAACTAACATTTTGATACACAGAAACCTCTTTAAAATCAATTAATCAGAATGGTTTCAATTAACCATTTATTTACAAATCAGATATATGATCAAATTACAGTTTCAAATTCGTAATATTTTTAAGTACCCAAGATGAATCATGATCATAGAACTTTTAAATTGTATATTACACAATGAATACATACCTAATGATCTTCTTTCTTCTTCTTTGATTACTCTTCCTTAGCCTATTTTTCTCTTAATTTTCCGACCCTTTCTCTGTTGAATGCTCTCTTCTATTTATAGATTATCTAATGGGTCCCTCTTGTCCCGATACCCTCTTTCGTTCTCCTTATTATCTTTGGATCGGGATGATTATATGGTTGACAGGTCATGCTTTTTGCTTTTTGGTTCGCTGCCTTGTATGATTAACATGTACTCTTCGTTCTTTGAGAATCAGCCTTGTCCCGAACATATGTGTCAAGCATGTGGTTAAAGTAAATAAAGTAATTATTGTCTTTACTTTCCCGATCCACGTTCATTATTACCCTTTCTTTCCCGCTCCATATTCATCATTACTCCTACTTTCCCGTTCAATAAGCATTTAATGCCATCTGTTTCAATCAGTGTGATATTACTTTCCCGATCTTATGTGTCAAACATGCAGGGATTTACTCAGTCTTTCACATCTGTCCTTTTTCGATCCTTTGATACGGCTTTGATTGTGTGCTTCTCATTCTTCTTAGTACCATTGACTCCTTCGTTAATCGTCTTACACGTGTCGTCCTCCTTTTATTTCCCAACAACTTGCCCCCTTCTTCTTCTTTTTTCAAAAACTTTTAACGGTCTATCCAAGGTTTTGAAAAAAGTAGAAGAACAATTATTACCTTCCGTTTTACCATTACTTCTTTTCACATGTTATGCGAACTTTTCGCAAGCAGTAACTTCTATTATCGCGTTTGTGTCAGTTACCTTTTTTCGAGGAAATTAAATATTTTCCTTGATTAATGCCTTTTCAAATTGTGACGGTTTCTATTCTTTGCTTTAAATACGATGCAGTCTTTTCCACTTATGTTTTTACCTCTTAAAGTTGCTGCTCTTTATCTTCCTTGAAATTTTCAAATACTTTCGTTCTCCCAACTGTTCAGGAGCTTTTAGCATCAATCACATTTATTTTACCTTTGATCAAGTAATTGCTTATCTTCTTTCTCCAGGTATGTTGAGGATTTTTACCTCCAGTATCTTACTTTAATATTTAACCATGATTAGCTTTTAACAGATATGATTGAACTGATAATTGTTTTTTTTTTTTTTATGATTGTTTCTTTATGATCTATGATGATTCCTTCACACATTGATCCTTTGAAATTTTCTTTTCAGATAAAACGTTATGTCTTCTTGAAATCCCAATGCTGCTGGTGATCACCAAGAAACTGGAAGATCTTCAAGAGTTCCTTCTTCTAGATATGTTGTGTCTCGGTCTGTCCGTAATCCAGCTCCTGAGGCTTCTATAACCGATAATCCTGCCCCCAGAAATAAGCGGGCTCATTCCACTTATAGTTACCGGTCGATGAACATTGAAGTTTTTAAGATAAGACATGATCTTGATGGATTTAAAGTCTCATTCTATGATAAAATACTGACGTACTAACTTTAGGAGCGATGCAAAGCTTTAACTATTCTCCCAATAGTTTATTAATTTCTGCTGGTGCTTTAGAGTCCGGACTTCGTCTCCCATTATATGAAGAAGAAAATCCTTTTCAATATGAAGTTCTTTCAACTCGTGGTGATTCTCCTCATGGACGTGCTCGATCCATTACTCAATACAATGGAAATTGGTAGCGCATCCTTGATGAGTGTAGCCTCTGAAGTGAAGGGCGAACTAATCTTACTTGCTACGTTCCAGATTTTACAGAACATGACAGTTATACCATTGAAAATTTTCATACTACATACGGAAATTGTATTAATAACAGGAATTACGTGAAGTGGAGCGTTAGCCCTGTTTCGCAAGTGTCTTTCGGGATTTCCCTTATTACATGAGGTTGACGATCCCAAAATCAAATTTATTCCCCATACCAAAATTGATTTTCCCACAAAAGAAAGAATTCGTCAGGATCATGACTATAAGTGGTATCGCACTCCAATTGTAATTGAAGGTCCTTGGGTTTTCGGTAACATCTCCAAAGATGAAATTCAAGAACTTCGTAACGTTTCCCAAGCTATTGTCCTTGGCGGTTAAATTTTGATGACTTCAAGTTTGATTATAAGTTTCGTATTATTCTTTATTTCAATATTGTCCCGAACTACCATTGAATTTTTTTCTTACGGGACAAATGTTTGTGCTTCAGGTTGAACCCGATTCCGAACTTCAAACCGATATTCCTCCTCCTCGCCCAAGCCTTGGTATTCAGATCGTTGAAGGTAGGCAAAGAGTTGAGGAAGAAGTTATTGAAGGTAATGGGAAACGAAAATTGGTTTTTCCTGAGAAGAAGAAAAAGAAACTAAGAAGACCATTGTATCCTTCTGAAGTAGAAGAAGGGGAGATCAGAGATTGCTTTGAGGGAATAGCAGTTCCGCTCTTATCATTGCTGCGGGACAGGACTTTGAAGGTTCGGTCCAAGCTTAGGGACAGCACGTCATCATCAATGTTGTTCCTGTTAGCGTGGGGGAGCCAATTACTTCTTCAGACCAGCCTTCAATAGCTCAATCTATTTCTGAAGTTGTTCCTACCACTGCTGCTCCCACCGGCCTTTATGATTCCCTTTCTCCCCTTCCTTATACCTTTGACATAGAGCCAGTCGCTTCAAGTAGTGGTACAATAACAATTTTTACTGGATTACCTCAAGAAGAAGCAGATGATATTGTTGTTGAAGAAGAAAATATTGAGGAAGTGAACGAAGCTGTTACTACTGAAGAAAATACTGAAAAAGAAAACGTTGTTGTTGATGTTGTTGTAGAAGAAAAGAGAAATGAAGTTTCTGAAGAAGCGAATGTTGAAAACATTGCTCCTAGTACTTCAGTTGCAGACGTCCCTAATGTCCCGAGCCCCCTTGTGGATGAAAATGCTTCTGGAGTTATTCATGAATCAAATGCACCCATCGGGACATTAGTTCAATCTGCCACTAATGCTGATAGTGACGATGTTGACATGCATGATGCTGAACCTTCTACTCAATGGTCCTTCTCTGAAGTGAATGAAGGAATCACTCTTGCTGGTGATGAAGACGAAGCCTTTCAGTGGTTTATTTCTAAAGGATTTCTGAATACTTCCGCAAGTCACGATCCATTGAAATCTGATATGGCAAGGCTGCGGACTTCATTTGGTGTTGTTCCACTGGGGGATGCTCGGGACGCTTAGTTCGAGAGCGAATGTTTCGATCAAACGTTCCCACTTAGTCTTCCTTCTTCTTTAAATGAAGTTCCGACTGTCGCAGAAGGTCCATCGTATTCTTTTCCGAAGCAAGCTCTTGCTCAGCTTAAGTATGGTACCGATTGTACATTTGCTGCGTACAAGTTTTATAAGGCTCAGGCCACAATGATGGAGATGATGTTCAAGAATGAAACAACGAAGCGAAGCGCGGAAATGATGATTTGCAGCGAGAAATTGAAAAATCTCAACCGGCAAAATAACTATCTTCAACATCAACTTAAACAACAACAACATCAACAACAAGAACAACAACAACAACAACAACAACAACAACAACTTCAAAATTTTGAAGATCAAAATCAAAAACTTCAAAGTCAAAATCAAGGTTCGTTCCTTACCTCTTAGTTCGTACTTCTTTAAATTCGTACCTCTATAGGTTCGTACCATTTATTATTTTTGAAGTTTTGAAATTCATTCATGGAATCAGTGGGAGACTTGGAATCCCTGTTTAGGTTCCAGCGTATGATGACTTAGTTGAACAATCATGCAAGAGAAGTAAATATGGAAATGGAATTGGTTAAAGGGAAATTAGCACAGTTGTCCGATAGTATTGAGTTGAATACTTGGAGACGTAATAGAGCTGAATCCAAATATCAGGAAGCTCAGAAAACTTTAACCCTTAAAGAAGCAGAGTTTAAGTCTGTAGCTAGAGGTATACGCTTGAGTTATATGCTTGAGTTTAAGTCTGTAGCTAAAGGGTATTATATGGTTTATCTGATACTTATTCTGGTTTTCAGGGCTAGAAAAGAAGATCAACGAAGCTAATGCACGATCAATAGTAGCAGGAGCTGAACTCAATATTGCAAATAATACAATAGCAAATATTACTGAAGAGTTGAAGACTTCAGAGAAGAACGTAGCTCTGAGTGTAATAAAGCTTCGGGATTTGCAATCTCAGTTGAACGCTGAAACTTTGAAACGTGAAGCTCGTGAACAAGAAATTATAAAAATACAATCAAGATCTGAAGATTCATTAAAGGAATTAAATGCTGAAAAAGATCAAGTAGAAAAAAATCAGCAAAAAATTAAAGATCTTCAATCAGAAATTGAGTACAGGCATGCTTATATAATCTGGGTGAGACAAGATGCCAAGGCCAAAATTGCAATGTCATTTAATTCTGCCTTGGATCGTGCTCAAGCCGATCCTTCTGTTTTAAATGGTCGTGCTACCGTCCCGATAGTTCCTCCGCAACCGTCCCGACGCTCCAATTCCGAAGCCTAGTTGTACTTGTTCTTTGCTCCAATGCTCATAGCTTCATGTTTTGATATTCTTTTCTTGTATCCCGATCCTTTTGTATTTTGAATTTTGACATATTGTAGTTGGAAACATCATCTTGTGATCTATTGCGCTTGGATATGCTCTTAATACTGTCCCTGCATAAGAGATGATATTTATGAAATCTTTAGGTTAATCATATTGTTTCATGAGTACAATGGATCGAAGTATATATACCTCAAAACATGTAATTCGAGATCCCACACGTACGAAACAAACCCGGGCCAGGGGTAAGATACAAGGTTGGTCCCGAACGTACTCTGAAAATGATAACCATAAATTAGGTATTCCTTCTTTATTAGAATTTCTGAATTATTAAAATTCTATAAGGACATTTACCTCTTTGTTGATATTACGATTGTATCGCTAATCGTAAGCGCTTTCCAGAATATGATGTTCCTGGAGTAATTGAATCTTGATTATGTCGCCAATCGTAGCGTTTTCCAGAATAAGGTGTTCCTGGATTTGAATTTTGATTATGTCGCCAATCGTAGCGTTTTCCAGAATAAGATGTTCCTGGAATTGATTCTTATTTTAAGTATAACTTCATAAAGAATTTTATTATTAGATAAAGTATTGAAAAAACTTTGATACATGTATTGGCCACCATAGCTGTGTTATTTATCATGGATAATAAAGCTTTAAGTATTGCATATTCCATGGATGTTGTAAGATATCTCCTTGCATATTCCGAAGATAATATGATCATTGTCCCGCTGATGCTTGTATTACGTACGGACCGTCCCAAGTTGGTGCGAACTTTCCAGCACTTTTGTCCCGATGGTATTCTGGGATTTGTCGTAAAACATATTGTCCTTGGACAAAGTTTCATGACTTGACCCTTTTGTGGTAATCCCGTGCCAACCTTCTTTGATAATTCTCCATTTTATGGAGTGCCACCTCTCTTTTTTCTTCCAAATCATCCAACTTTTGTAACATTAAATCTGAATTTAGATTTTTCTCCCATGCTTCTGTTCTAGTTGTAGGTAGAATGACTTCTGTTGGTATAACTGCTTCTGTCCCGTAGGTAAGAAGGAATGGTGAGTCTCCAGTGGATTTTTTTCTTGTGGTGCGATATGCCCATAATGTGTTATGCAATTGTTCACACCAACGTTTGTAATATCCATCCAATGTTTTCTTCAGATTTATTGCATTGTTTTATTTGTGGATTCAGCTTGTCCATTACTTTTGGGGATAAAATGGTGTGGACTTGTGTTTCTGAATGTTATGTGCTTCAAATAGCATATCAATGTTCTTTCCTTGAAATTGTTGTCCATTATCAGAAACTAAGGCTGCTGGAATCCCAAATCTACAGATGATATTTTCAAATAAAAATGTGAACACATCGGAATCTCTGATCCGCGCTAATGCTTTTGCTTCTACCCACTTGGTAAAATAATCGGTGGCCACTATTAAGTATTTTCTCTTTTTGGTCCCTTCAACTAACGGACCAACTATCTACTCCCCATTTCGCAAATGGCGATGGACTGAGTATATAATTAAACTCTGTGGCAGGTGCTTTGATTTTCTTTGCGAATCGTTGACATTCTTCACACCTGCGTACCATGTTTTCTGAGTCCTTAAGCATGGATATCCAATAATAACCTTAGGTTTTAGCTTTTAATGCGAGTGAACGCCTTCAGTTGTGGTTTCCCGCATCTCCATAATGTATTTCTTTGAGTATCCGTATTCCTTCCTTTTGTGATAAGCATCGGGATAATGGCCCGAGGAATGATTTACGGTACAAAATTCCATCCCGAAGCTGGTAATTATCCGATTTGAGTTGAACTTTTCTTGCTTCTTTATAATTTGAAGGCAATATGTTATCTTGTAGATATTGATGAATCGGAATCCTCCAATCTGGTTCACTTGGTTGGTGTAATGACCCGACCTTCCACCGATATCCACTTAGCCACTGCGGATATCCGGCAGTGTGGGGTTTTTAACGGGCACCGCTGCGGTTATTCAGCAGCAGCTTCCCAGGAGGTCACCTATCCCTGGATTACTCCCTCCCGAGCACGCTTAACTGCAGAGTTTTTTGCCAACTCTGATCCAGTTGTGCTGAAAAGGCCTCGGTGTTAGGAAAGGACAAACCATTACTTATATTCCGAATCGGGGTATTACAATACCAACACCTTTAAATTGGAGCCGTCCTCGGCTCCGGAATATACAAGCCCAGATCTCCGACGTTCCCTGCCATCCATGAGACCAATACCTGGAATACTCCGTCCAGTGTACTCTCTCACCCTCGGCAGGTGATCCGTCGTCGGCTCTGATACCATTTGTAATGACCCGACCTTCCACCGATATTGTCCCCACTTAGCCACTGTGGATATCCGGCAGTGTGGGGTTTTCAACTGGCACCGCTGCGGTTATTCAGCAGCAGCTTCCCAGGAGATCACCCATCCCTGGATTACTCCCGCCCGAGCACGCTTAACTGCAGAGTTTTTTGCCAACTCTGAGCCAGTTGTGCTGAAAAGGCCTCGGTGTTAGGAAAGGACAAACCATTACTTATATTCCGAATCGGGGTATTACAGTTGGTCATCTACTTGTTGAGGCAGAGATGGGGCATTTTTTATTGCGGGGTCATTAATTTCTTCTATCACATCTCCTTCTATGTTATGAAGTGCTTTTATCTGGATAGATGGTTCATATATTCTTCCGACTTTTATTGCTGTGATATTAGGATCGTTTACCATGGAGGAAATGAATGCCAGTGCATCAGCATGTCGATTTTTGTCTCGGGACAGGCGCCGAAAAATAATATTTGGGATTTGATTTGCTAAGATTTGTAAAAGGTTTTTATATTGTACTAAATCTTCATCAAGTGTTTGATATTTTAATTCGACTTGTCGAATTACCAACTGTGAATCACTTGTGAGTCGAACATTGTTGATTCCTAGCTCGATGATGAGTTATAGAGCATGAACCACAGCTTCATATTCTACTATGTTGTTTGTATGTTCTTCAAACTCAAGACGGAATGAATGTGTCATTCGCCCTCCCATTGGTGCAGTAATCACAATGCCAATTCTTGTTCCTTCTTTGTTTCGGGACCCATCAACAAAGACTTCCCACCTTTGAGGGTTTGTTGAGTTCTGAATATCTTGTGGGTCCTCTTCCTCGCCTCCTGGTAATCCTTTAACGTAGATAAAAAATGAATTATTAATGTGATGAAAATTTTAATGAAAAAGTTTTAAATAAGTTAAAAAAAAAAATTCCAGCTATCGGACCTTGAATTTCATATTCTTCTTCAATCGGAAAATTCGCAAGGAAGTCAGCTAAAACTTAAGATTTTTGTGCGGTTTGTAACTCATAAATGATGTTGAATTGTTCTAGCTGGGCGTTCCATTTTGCGATCCTTCCTACTTTTCCTGTATTCTTTAATACTGATTGTAACGGTGCCTTGCTCGGGACACAAACATAATGTGTGAGAAAATAAGTACGTAACTTCTAAGTGGCAAAGACCAATGATAAAATGAGTTGTTCGATTGTTGTGTAATTTCTTTCTGCAGAATTAAGGATTTTGCTGATATAATATATTGGCTTTTCTATTTTCTCATTAGTACGTACCATCACTGCGCTGATTGCATCTTCCGTCGCCGCTATGTACAAAGTTAATATTTCTTCAGGTTCCGGTTTCTGTAACGCTGGCAATGTAGCCAGATGTTTTTTTTATGTTTTGGAAAGCTTGTTCACATCGATCGTTCAATCAAATTTATTTTTCTTCTTGAGTACATCAAAAAAGGGTTTGCACCGTTCTGATGATCTGGCAATAAATCTGCTTAAAGCAGCCAAACATCCATTTAATTTCTGTACACTTTTAATGCTATTGGGTGATGGCATGTCTGTTATTGCTTGAATCTTTGATGGATCAACTTCAATTCCCTTTTTTGTAACCAAGTAACCCAAAAAACGTCCCGAAGTAACACCAAAAGTACACTTCTCCGGATTAACTTTCATTTTGTATTTTCGTAATGCACCAAATATTTCAGTGAGGTCTTGTAGATGATTTATAGATAATTTGCTCTTTACCAACATATCATCCACATAAACTACTAGTATTTGTCCGATCCAAGGTTTGAATATTGCATCAACCAATAGTTGATATGTTGCTCCCGCGTTTCCTAATCCAAACGACATCCTGGTATCGCAATACAACCCCCGGGGAGTGAAGAACGCTGTGTGTTCTTGATCAGCTTCTGCAAGTGCAATCTGGTTGTATCCCGACTGACCATCCATAAAAGATAATGCATCATGGCCTTCTACAGCATCTACCAACTGATCAATGTTGGGAAGTGGATAACTATCTTTTGGACATGCTTTATTTAAGTTGGTGAAGTCTATATAGATTCTTACTCCACAGTTCTTTTTTGGAACGATCACCATATTAGAAATCCACGTTGGATATCGCACTTCAAGAATGAATCCTGCATTAAAAGATTTGCTAATTCTTTTTCTACTGGATCGTGATACTCCGGTGCAACCTTTCGTATCCGTTGTCGAAATGGTATAGTATCGGGACATATTTGTAATTCATGTTGTACAATACTTGGATCTATCCCGGGCATATCTTCTATCTTCCATGCAAATATATCTACAAAATCATGAAGTAACTTGATTTTGCTCCATGTCTTCTTTCATCAATGTTCCAATTCGCACTTGTTTAGGCCATTCTGAAGTTCCAATATTTATAATTTCAGTTTCTTCTACAGAAGTGAAAATTGGTTTTGGATTCCCGATCGAAGTTGGAGTTCCCTTTAATTGCTATGAGGGTCCTTCGAACTGCTGACTTGTTGAATTTTCTTGATTTTTACTGCTTTCTCCTAATTCATTTGTTGCTTTTTGTTCGATTTTTCTTTTCAAGTATTGATTTATCTCCTCTTCCTTTGCTTCGATCTTACAGTCTTTCTTCCTTTCACGCTGTTGTTGTTCCCGTTCTTCATGCATTCTTACTTCCGCCATTATACAAAACTTCGCATCATCTTGATCTCTCTTGATCTCCATTTCTCCTTGCGGTGTTGGAAACCGCAAATATTGATGATAAGTTGAAATTACACCTTTCAGCTGGTGTACCCATCGTCTCCCGATTATTGCATTGTACGGGGATGGAGCATCTACTACGCTGAATCTTGTCAAGATATTAATTGGTCCAGCAGATACTTGCAAATCAATATCTCCTTCAGGTCTTGAAGCCATTCCATTGAACCCATAAATAACATAACGGGACGGGATTAATTGATCTTTTGTGAGTCCCATTTTGCAAAATGTGTCATGAAACAACACGTTTAAGGAACTGCCCCCATCCAAAAGAATTTTTCTAACGTTCCATCCTGACATCAGCAATGTAAGGACCAAAGGATCATTGTGCATCTCAATTTCTTGATTTACTTCCTGTGCTGAGAAAGTTAACGGGGATGCCATCCAGTCTTCCCAAGCTTCCGTTATCCTTCCTGATACTTTAAAGATTTCATGATCTCGAATCCTTTTGCACAATTTTTTATTGATTGCAACGTTCATATCTGTATCTCTTTTTTCTGAAAATGATATCATATTGATGGTGTGTTCGTTATATGGGATATGCACTGCTTTTCCTTTGTCGGGTCTTGCTATTGGTTCGAGCCTTTGAATATATTCTTTCAACTCTCCTCCATCTATCATTTTTTGTACCAGCATAATAAAATTCCTGCAATTATCTGTTGTGTGCCCTTTATAACAGTGGTACTCACAATAATCTTTCGAACGTTATGTGAACTCAGGCTGATTGCCTTTTGATGGTGGCCACTGAAAATCTGGTTTATTTTTTATGATTTCGAATAATTCAGAATATGAGATATTGAGTTTTGTGAACACTCTTTCTTGAAATCGCTGAACAAAATTTTTATTATCCCCTTGCCGTGGGAGCTTTGATTCCCTTGGTTCAGATTTATGAGGGAATTTCTTTTTTTTTTCTGGTGATACTTCGATTGAATTTGTCTTTTTCATGTTTCTTTGATTTCGTGAATTACTTCTTGGACCTTGTTCTTGCACATCTTGGAGTCTTGCACATGTTTCTATTATTTCCCTGAGCTGTCCCTCGGTCTTGGGATTGTTACGATGAATTTCAATAAAAAGTTGACATCTCCGATCATCGATTCCCCACTTATAATGATTGATCGCTGTACTTGAATCTACATCTCAAATTGCTTGACAAATTGTATGCCATCGGGCCGTATATGACCGAATCGTTTCTTCTGGCCACGATGTAAGGGAATATAATCTGTCTATTCCCGAATCAACGGGCTTGTTGTACATGTAAGCTTCGAGAAATTTCCTCACTAATTGTGAATAACATTGAATGGAACTTTCTGGCAATCTGTCATACCATAATAATGCTGAACCTTTCAAATTTGATGGGAAGCATCGGCACATTATTGCTTCGTGTCCGTCCCATCGTGACATCACTCGATTATAATATTTTAAATATGAGGTCGGGTCCTTCGTACCATCATAACATTCGAATACAGGGATACTGTATTCTCTTGGAAATGGAACACATGTCAACTGCTGAGCCAGCGGTGTCCGCTTGGCTTCTTTCAGCACCTCTTCTATTCTTCCCCTTCTTTATTTTTTTATCCTTTTATCTCTTCTTTCATTTGCTCCATTGCTTCAATACATTTTTGCTATTGTGCACGTTGAATTTCTTGATTTTCCCGTTGCCTCCTAGCCCGTGATGATGATCCTACTAGCACCATTCTTTGATCTTGATTTTTCTTTTCATTTCTGGGTGCACGCCTTCCAGAAATTGCTTCTTGACTTCGTGACCCTGTTGCAGCTTGTCTTTCCTCTCGTTGAATTACATTTTTCAAAGCTTGATTTTCTCTGGTTAATAATTCAATTCGATTATGACTGGCCCTTTGTTCTCTTCTTATTTCATTCATTTCTTTCATCAGATTTTGAAGATAATTTGCTTCATTTCGCGAACTCTCATGATGTGATGACTGATTTTGAATAATGGTATTTGGTGTTAACTCATGAATAGGTGAATGATTTCCTACATCACTCTGTTGTTGTTCTGGCTCACTCTCTTCTTCCCTTTGTCTGTAACTTTGTCTGTCGTTATTGTCTTGATTTCCAGAGTCTGCTTCTTGAGACATTTCTACTGGATTATTTGTTTCTTGATTATTTCTTTCTTCCCTTGAATTCTAATGATCTTTTAAATGTTAGCCATATAATTTCTCAACAGATTATTTAATAAAGAAAGTGACTGGAACTAGTTTTCTGATCTTCTAAAAATCTATCTATACTTTTTAGTAAAATGATTTGTATTATTTACCATGAATCTTTTATAACGCATATAATAGGAAATCAAACATTTAAACAAATCCATTCAAACTTAAAAGTTTTTCTTTTCAATGACATACAATTTCCATTTTTCACATCACTTAAAGGTTATTATGCAAAAGAAATCACTTGCTGGCTAAAGTTAAATTAAGCCAAAATGTTGCATAAAACTATCAAATTCTTTATACTAAATTTATTTACTTTTGAAATACATATATAATAGATAAATCCATTTTTCATGAACAGGTAGGATAAATCCTTTAACCCATTCCCTGTTTCTAGCGCCAAATTGTTTATGCCAAAATTCCCATTGACATCAACAACCAATGATTTGATGAAAAACAGTTAATAGAAAGATTTTAACTAGCATTTTTATACACAGAAACCTCTTTAAAATCAATTAATCAGAATGGTTTCAATTAACCATTTATTTACAAATCAGATATATGATCAAATTACAGTTTCAAATTCGTAATCTTTTTAAGTACCCAAGATGAATCATGATCATGGAACTTTTAAATTGTATATTACACAATGAATACATACCTAATGATCTTCTTTCTTCTTCTTTGATTACTCTTCCTTAGCCTATTTTTCTCTTAATTTTCTGACCCTTTCTCTGTTGAATGCTCTCTTCTATTTATAGATTATCTAATGGGTCCTTCTTGTCCCGATACCCTCTTTCGTTCTCCTTATTATCTTTGGATCGGGATGATTATGTGGTTGACAGTTCATGCTTTTTGCTTTTTGGTTCGCTGCCTTGTATGATTAACACGTACTCTTCGTTCTTTGAGAATCAGCCTTGTCCCGAACATATGTGTCAAGCATGTGGTTAAAGTAAATAAAGTAATTATTGTCTTTACTTTCCCGCTCCACGTTCATTATTACCCTTTCTTTCCCGCTCCATATTCATCATTACTCCTACTTTCCCGTTCAATAAGCATTTAATGCCATCTGTTTCGATCAGTGTGATATTACTTTCCCGATCTTATGTGTCAAACATGCAGGGATTTACTCAGTCTTTCACATCTGTCCTTTTTCGATCCTTTGATACGGCTTTGATTGTGTGCTTCTCATTCTTCTTAGTACCACTGACTCCTTCGTTAATCGTCTTACACGTGTCGTCCTCCTTTTATTTCCCAACAAATGGAATGTTATTTTCAAGAACATTCTCCTATAGCACCATTTGGTTGCTGTAATTGATGAAGCAAATGCTGATTTAGGGAGGAAGGTTAGAGACACTGATCCTAAAGACTGCATGCCAAGATAGTAATAACATTTCTGCTAGAGTGGAAGTGAGCCTGGATAAGCCAATAAAAAGAGGAGAGTTGTGGAATACTAAAGATGGTGGTGCAACTTCGATTAAATAGAATTGGCATAATCTTTGCAGCTCATGCTACATAGTTAATCATAACCTGTAAATTTGTTTCAGAAGAATTGTGGCTCGGAGGAATGACTGAGGAAGAATACATTAATCACAAAGAAATTTTAGAAGAAGCAGAATCTCAAGAATTAATTCAGGAGATTGAAGTTGGGAATGATGCTGCAGAATATAAAAAGAATGATGAAGTGATAGCTAATATGTAAATCGTGGATACTAGAACTAGTGAGAGATCTAGGAATCAGAAAGACAACCCCATTATCCTAACTCTAAACCCCCTTAGTACTGTCCTTGCTATTCATGGTGTGAACTCTGGTAGCAGTGATACAAATTCTCCAATCAACTTTTTACGAGAAGTCATGGAAGGAATAGTGATGGATGGGAAGGATGCCAAATACACTGCTGCAAAAGAGAACTCACCGGACAATCTAGTGGAAACTGCAGATAAGGTAATCATTAAACTTAGAAAACTTTTTCATTATATATCAGTCAAGACTATTTAAATACTGTGCAGACTTAACTGCATGGCAAAATCGCAATTTGGATCCTTATCTTTATTAATGTACACGTGCCTATAGAGCTGCACATGGATCGGTGGTTCGGGTTTCACCTAAAACCACCTACCAACTCGATAGGACCTTGATTTTCCAATTTAAAACTAGAATCATCCGACCTATTTTCGGTTTAGGTTTAAACCCGTTCGTTATGGATCGGTCGGTTTTGAATTTTAGACTGTGTTAATATGAAATAACTTAATATGCTCTACTATAGTGTTAATATGAAAAATAACGTCCGGCTATTACTGACTAGTTAGGTTATACTTGTTTAATACGGAGTAATAACTTAATATGCTCTATTATGGTGTGAAATTGGTTATCCAAAGTAAGGTCTATTTATAATAATTGGTAGAGTTTTCAATCCCAAGTATCATCATGTTGGAACAGTGCTAACTTATATATTCCAGGGGGAATCAGATATGTCTCTTTCAATTTAATAATCTGTTGCTTCGCAATGTCTGTCTTTATCTATGAATCAGCTAAATAGACATGAACGACATGTTAAACTAAAACGTGTTGAGAACGTGTTTATTTTTTCTTTATAAACGTGTTTAATTACTTTCGTTTTTTATAGGCGGATTCAGTCGGTTTTAGCATCAAACCATAAACCGATCAATCTATACGGATGGGTTCGATTTAAAAACCCACGGTTTTATTAACCTGACGAATTTGAGGGCTAACAAAAACCATTTATGGGCTACTTTTTTAAAGCCATCCAATGGGAGAATCTAAGGGGTGACCTAGGGTATGTAAAAATACTAAAATATCCTTTTACTTATCAAATAATTACCACAAAACCGTCCACTAATAAAAGTTTAAAACCCTAAACCTAAAATCTAAGATGTTATAATCGGTAATTTCGTGTTTGTGTTAACTACCGATTATTGTGTTGTTCTTCATTGTCCATGAACTTCAAGCACAATCGGTAGATATGTTTAGTCATAAACTACCGATTAATTAACTGGACAAAAATTTAGTGGTAATCGGTAGTTTCGTATACGGTTAAACTTCCTACTTAAAAACATCGATTACAATCGGTAGTTATTTGTACACCTAAATTACCGATTGTGATTGTACAAAATGTTAAAATTTTACAAAAAAATTCGATTTCCAATTTGGGGCTACTTATTATAATCGGTAGTTTAAGAATTTCTTTAACTACCGATTGTGATTGTACAAAATGTTAAAATTTTACAAAATAATTCGAATTCCAATTTGGGGCAACTTATTATAATCGGTAGTTTTAGAATTTCTTAAACTACCAATTGTGATTGTACAAAATGTTGAAATTTTACAAAAAAAATCGATTTCCAATTTGGGGCTAGTTATTATAATCGGTAGTTTAAGAATTTCTTAAACTACCGATTGTAATTGTACAAAATGTTAAAATTTTACAAAAAAAATCGGTTTCCAATTTGGAGCTACTTATTATAATCGGTAGTTTTAGAATTTCTTAAACTACCGATTGTAATTGTACAAAATGTTAAAATTTTACAAAAAAAATCGATTTCCAATTTGGGGCTACTTATTATAATCGGTATTTTTAGAATTTCTTAAACCACCGATTGTGATTGTATTAAATGTTAAAATTTTACAAAAAAATTTGATTTCCAATTTGGGGTTATTTATTATAATCGGTAGTTTAAGAATTTCTTAAAACCGATTGTGATTGTACAAAATGTTAAAATTTTACAAAAAAAAATCGATTTCCAATTTGGGGCTACTTATTATAATCGGTAGTTTAAGAATTGCTTAAACTACCGATTGTGATTGTACAAAATGTTAAAATTTTACAAAAAATTTCGATTTACAAAAAATTTCGATTTCCAATTTGGGGCTACTTATCATAATCGGTAGTTTAATAATTTCTTAAACTACCGATTGTGATTGTAAAAAATGTTAAAATTTTACAAAAAAATTTGATTTCCAATTTGGGGCTACTTATCATAATCGGTAGTTTAAGAAATTCTTAAACTACTGATTGTAATTGTACAAAATGTTGAAATTTTACAAAAAAATTTGATTTCCAATTTGGGGCTACTTATCATAATCGGTAGTTTAAGAAATTCTTAAACTACTGATTGTAATTGTACAAAATGTTTAAATTTTATAAAAAAATTCGATTTCCAATTTGGGGCTACTTATCAAATCGGTAGTTTAAGAAATTCTTAAACTACCGACTGTAATTGTACAAAATGTTGAAATTTTTTAAAAAAAAATCGATTTCCAATTTGGGGCTACTTATGAGAAAAAAACTTCTGATTCTTTATATTAGTTCGAACTTAGTGTACATATTTTCTGTACACTCTTGCTACACCAGGCCTCAACGGTTTTTTTTTTTTTAAAAAAGCCGTTAAGACTATAATCTATATAAGGAGGGTGACCTCTTCTCATTTATTAACCTCCAATACATTTTAACTCTCCAACTTCGAAGAAATTAGTGGCTCAACCTATTCTCAACTAAAACATCGACTTTTTTCATTTCTTTTTCTCTACCGATTCTTCTACTCCTTTTACCCTTAAGTACTCTATTGAAAATGGCTCCAAAATATTTACCTAAACAACCAAAGAAGGGAAAGGAAAAGATGGTGATAGAGGAGTCCAAAACCATTGAAATCAATTCGTCAACCGATTCCGAGACAACTTACTATGTTTTGGATCCTCGGTGCATTTTAAGGGACAAAGACTCGTCAAGCATAAACCCATACTACAATGAAGCTGGAGAGTACATAGGTTCACTTCGGGCTGATCCTAAGGGGGACGAGAAGAAGAAGAAGAAGCCGGTTGAAACTAGGACCAAGTCCAGAGTAACAAGGAGTGGGAGAATTTCACGAGATCAATGAGATTGATCAATTTGAACTTCTATGATGTGTTTTGTTTCGTTTAATTCTGATGTTTTTAGTTTTTTTAAAACATGTTTAGTGAACAATATGTAGTAACTTTATTTGAACAAGTTTTTCTCCGGATGTTGCAATAGTATTACGAAGTTAGATGTTAAGTAAAATCGACATATTCGGTAGATAACTATGTTTCTAAACTACCGATTACATACAATCGGTAGTTATTTATTTCTCGTGCTACCGATTATTCACAATCGGTAGTTATTTATGTTCACTAACTACCGATTGTTGCAATAAAAAGTCCTGGACAACAAAACCATTATAATCGGTAGATAAAATTGATCTTTAAACTACCGATTACGAAGTTTAAAATTTAAAAGTTTAATTCATTATATGTTTACAATCGGTAGATATAAATTTTCAATACCTACCGAGTGTCAAAGATAAAGAGTTCGAAATTTTGGAAGGTTTGAGAAATTCAATTTGGGGCAACTTACATAATCGGTAGTTTAAGTACTCCATTAAACTACCAATTGTACAATCGGTAGGAAAATAAATCACGATCCTACCAATTGTACAAAACTAAAACTCAAAAAATCAATCTAAAACACTCTCGATTTCTAATCCAAAACTAACTCAAATCATTTTCTAATAACCAAATTAATCAACTAATTAATCAAAATTAACATTAATTAAGCAAGGGTAGATTAGCCATTATGGAAAATAGATGGATTAGGGATGTATCGAGATTACTTTAAAATGACTTTATTTTATTTTATTAGTCGTCCCTAATTAGTTTTTGGTAGCCCTTAAAAACATCAGGTTTATTAAGTATGGACGGATTCGAATTGACGGATCAATTTTTAGGCAGCTCTACGTAGTTAGTTAGTATGGCACCATCATTGCGAAGTTTTCTGTGTCAAGAGGTTAAACTTTTTAAAATAAACTATATCCGGCATTATACGAGGTATTCCGTCAATGGCTGTGAAATAAAATATGACAATAGTTGATGTGTTTTTTGTGCCACCACTTGCTGTTGTTGTCTGATCATATTTGGAGCAAGGTCATTTATATCGCAGTAGGGGTACTGAGCAACCGAGCTAGGTTCCCAAGGGGAAGGCTTTAGACAGTTAGACAGAAAGTTTGTCAGGGGCGGTAGTGCCACTGAGCGACGGAAGCAAACAAAGAAAGAATAAAGCTGGAAGTTAGGGAAATAGGTCGTAACTCTCCAGTCGACCTAACGCTGTATAAAGTATATGCGCCAGGGCGTAAAGGTAGGTAAGGCATACCTCATGCCAACCAAAAATAATGCACACCTGCTTCCTATCAAGTATCAACCAAGTCAACCATTTCTCTACTCAATAAACTATTATAAATTGCCAAGTCGTATAACTTGCTCTCTTTTTTTTTTCAAACTTATTAACACTTTCACTTTACTTGTTTTCAGGTTGAAATTAAAAAAAAATCAAAATATCTCCTTTTATAGGATGAAGGGAATATAGTTAACTGTTCAAACGGTTAGAGCAATATCTACTTTTCAAACGGTTAGAGCAAATATTATGGTGCATCCCGGCTTAACTATAATAATTCAGATGTTTAACCAAGTTAAAGATAAGAAATCGTAATTGTTGTAACATTTGGCTATTTGTAGATAAAAATTTAATTCAACTTCCAACCAACCCATAATAATTCGGATGTTTAGCCAAGTTAAAGATAAGAAATCGCAATTATTGTAACCTTTAGCTGTTTGTAGATAAAAATTCAATTCAACTTCCTAGCAATCCAAGAATCATAAAATATAAAAACTATTGAGGTTTTTAACCTTTGGCTATTTGTAACCTGGTAAAGTAATTTTATTTCCTCAAACCAAACATGCAATTAAGGTTTTATTTGTATCAAATTGAAGTATGAAGGCTTTAGTTTTATCAGTTTCATTGAATTGGCGAATTTTTATTCTATTTCGAATGAATATGATAATAAAATTGATCGATTCCGATTTATCTAATTTCGTAGAAGTTTGAACTGATAACTTGTTTGAATGATTGTATTTGATGAAAATTTCTACTCAATTTAATAGATTATCTTAAATTTTATCTTAATTTTATAAAATTCTAAAAACAAAATTTTAATTTTGGTTTCTCTATACAAAAAATGTGACGCCATAAGTTTTTGTTTTCATCCTATAAATGGCCTCCCAAAGGTCGGCCGAAAATGGACAAGAAATTGCGCATATAGGCTATCAAAAAGGTTCGTATGAAACTCGTTAGAACAGAAGAATTGAAGCGTACAATACCATATTATTAGTGAGACAAATCAAAAGGAGATTTCTATTTCAGTCAAGAAGGATAAAATAGAGATTTATGAGACAGTCTCAACCAAAACATACTGACATAGAGCTACCTTAACCAGTATGTGACGGATACATACACAAACATATTATTAAATAGTGTTAAACAAAAGTAAACTAAATACTTATTGGTTTACTGTTATTAATTATAGATATCTTGGTTCTCTCGTTGTTCCACCCTGTACCGAGCAAGTTATCCAGACAATTCCTTTTCCGAAACAAACATCATATTTTTATATGGATTCATATTGTGTGCGTATTAAGAAGTATAAGTGGATGCATGGATGGCTATGAGCCTATGATGTTGCAAATTAGTAATGGATAACCGAAAACTTTGATATTTGTTCGAATCCGTAGTTGAAACTACGGATAAAATTTGAAATATAATTCGTATACGGATATCTACAAAATACATTTAAAAAATGTTGCTTTTACGGATACGGATATGGAAATAATGACATCTGTATCCGAAAAAATCCGATCCGAATATTTTATATATATATATATATATATATATATATATATACTTACTCTATATACGTACGGTGCGTTTCAACTTTTGGGATTTGGAATTTAGATTATGTTTAATTATTTTGATTCATTATCAATTTATGGTGTTATGTTATTTTTGATTTTTTTGGATGAATATTTATAATTTAGAGATGTTATTTAAATAAAATGAACTATGAGTCTATGACATTATGTTGGAATTATAATTTAAATATTATATTTAGGATAATTATGTTTATTTTTTGAATATTTTGAAATTGAATAATTGTTTGTTAGTTTCATAGTCTTAGGGAAAGTACTAAATACATTCAAATGTGGGACTTAATCCCTCGAGATTAGGATTTGTATGTGCCGTAGGGTTTAGGGTTTTTGGGTAACTAAAACCTATATAAACCCATTGTTTTATGTTAATGAAAATATGCAAAAGATTAACAGTGTAGTTTCTATTTTTTTACTGTTTTGTTTCAATCTCTTTCTCATTCCTCTCTGTATCATGTTGGATTTTTCACATGGTACCAGAGCCGGGGCAGAGAGTTGAGTTGAGGGAGAGTTACGGGGAAAATTTTTTTATGTTTTAATTTATTTGGTGAAAAAAAAATTGTGATAAAGAAATTTTTTAGTGTAGAAAAAAAGATGATTTTTATGATGGAAAAGTTGTTATGAAGAGAATTGATGAAGTTTTTTGTTCAAATTATGTAGAAAATTCTAAATATTTTCTTACAGGTTATGGTCTTGATATTTTGTCTTGCAAGGTGTTAGTTATTTTGCCCGAAAGAAAATAGTGATGGTGTTATAAAAATGATGAAGGTGCAAATATTTAATTTGCATAGTATGTTAGATTAGTTAAAATGATACAGGATGATCAACTAATAAAAATCGTGATAATCGTGACGACGATTATCTTTAAGATGATGATGATGATGATAATGATGATGATGGTAGTGAAAAACAATCAAAGATGTTGCTGATGATGATGATGATCACACAATAACAATACTTTGAGAGGAATATTTGAATTACGGGAGGATGTTGAAATTAGAATTCAAATATTATATTTAGGATAATTATGTTTGTTTTTTGAATATTTAAAAATTAAATAATTGTTTGTTAAATGTACTAGTTGTTGGATAAGTACCTTCCTGTAACAGAGAAACAAAAACAACAGAGAACTTGAAGATGATTAAGGGAGGGTTAGAATGAAGCAGTACACACACTCAAGCATAGAGAGGTGAAGTCGCCTGTTCAACAGACTGCCCTTAACTCAATATTTGCCAGGTACACCTTCAGGAAGATGCTGCTATACCCTTTCAGTGACAAACTTGAATTCAGGATAAAATCACCTGATACCAACCCAGCTAGCAAAGCTCGTTGGCCCGTTGTGAACTTAACAGTGGAAGAAAAAATGAAAGTAAACTAGTGCGCAAATCAAAGCAAGAAGAGGGGAAAAGTCGTCAGGACAGTGGCTGCGACTGGGGTAAACGAAAACCTTAGCATTGTTGTTCTTTTATAGGAGAAGTAATCTTTTGAGTTTTAAAACGGTGAAAAATTTAATTTGAAATATTAAATCCCCATTAAAACAAAACGTTAAGATTTTTAATTAAAAAAATATTTATGATTTTATTTTTCATTTAATTCAAAACGGTAAAATATTTATTTAAAATAAAGAAACGTTTTCTCATTGATGGGTACACGTGTGCACTCGCAGGAACACGCCAAGCACGCGCCAAGCACACGTCAAGCTCACGCCAATGGTCATGCCAAGGCTCGCACCAAGGCTCGCACCAAGGCTCGCACCAAGGCTCGCGCCAAGGCTCGCGCCAAGGATCGTGCCAAAAGCACACGCAAAAGCACACGCAAGATCCGCAAGCCCGCGGCCTGCGGTGCTCCGGTGCGAAGCACCGCACAATTATGCATTTGCCCACTAGTCCATTTCCCAAGTCCATATCCAATCCACTAGTTCTTTTCCTTATATAGAACGTTTGTGGTAATATGCATGAACTTCCTCCTTGGTTTGCCCAATATGGGATAACCAAAGGTTTCTCATTCACTAAGAAGTGAAAATGGATGGCTATAATTCCACCCAAGTTTGGACTAGTGATCCTAGCACCCATCAAGCTAATTATAGTAACAAAATTAATTTAAGTAATAAACTATTAATTTTAGTAACAAAACATTTTTATTTCCCAACAATCCCCCACATGAATGACGAAACCGAAAAATCGAAAAATAAAAAGAACGAGAAATACCTCTTAAGCAATAGGTGACCATTTGGAATTGAACCTTTGCTTAGTGAGAAGCACCGGAACTACTTGATGGTCAGTGAACGTGATGTCTTGAACTGCCATCGTTTAGTGTAATTCTTCAATAACTCCTTACGCGAGATATCTCTTAAAATGCTGTTAAGTTCACGCCGTTGTGTCCGTTTTGGCCCTGGACGTATCCCGTTTCTCAGAATGCTCTAGAGAATCAGCTCAGTTCTCATAGGAAGCGACCCACTTCCTCATTCAGATAGGTGAGTTCTATCAAGAGTGTTAACTGCTACACCCCATTTCAATCTTAAATTGAAACTATAGAACACATTAAGACTTTACTCTAAGTCAACCTCACTTGCAGTCATACTATCACGTCTACACCATAGGGAAGGGACAGAGAAAATAATTCTCTGATAGTGTTTAATTTTTACCCACCACAAATTAGTTGTCTCATTCAAAACCTTGATCTTGGGATCTCCAGTCAGCAAGGTTGAGTATCCTTCATGGCAAGTTTTAATTTATGAGCTTAAGTCCATCCCCCTCGATGCATTACTAACTACCTCCTTGGACAAGCCTTTCGTCAAAGGGTCCGCGATATTCTCCTTAGACCTCACAAAGTCAACAGAAATAACGCCAGTTGAGATTAGTTGTTTTAGAGAATTGTGTCTTCTCCTTATATGAATAGATTTTCCATTATAGTTGCTGTTTCTAGCATTAGCTATTGCAGCTTGATTATCACAATGTATAGATACAGCTGGCACAGGCCTATGCCAGAGAGGAATGTCTTCTAAAAAGCATCTTAGCCAAGCGGCTTCCTCTCCTGCTTTATCTAACGCTATAAACTCGGATTCCATAGTGGATCGAGCGATACAGGTCTATTTGGAACTCTTCCAAGACATCGCTCCACAGCCTAGAGTGAAAACGTATCCACTCGTAGACTTAGACTCCTCTGAGTCAACTATCCAGTTTGCATCACAGTATCCTTCCAGAACAGCATGGTATCTCTCATAACTTAACCGAAAGTTTAAAGTGTATTTAAGATACCTCAGCACTCTGAAAAGTGCATCCCAATGCTCTTGTCCTGGATTACAGGTATACCTACTTAGTCTACTCACTGCATAGGCAATGTCTGGTCTCGTGCAGTTCATTAAGTACATCAGACTTCCTATGACACGTGAATATTCAAGTTGCGAGACTCCATTGCCTTTGTTTTTCTTGAGTCCACAGGAAGGGTCAAAAGGAGTATTTGCAGGTTTACTATCAAACTGGTTAAATTTCTTCAGAACTGACTCAACATAATGAGATTGACTGAGACTGAATCCATTAGACTCCTTTCTAATTTTCACCCCTAGGATTACATCAGAAGGACCTAAGTCTTTCATGTCAAAGTTCTCATTCAACATGTTCTTAGTGGAATTAATGATTTCTAAGGTTGTACCTAGTATAAGCATATCATCAACATACAGGCATACCATCACACAAGTATCATTGACAGATTTAGTGTGAACACATTTGTCAGCTTCATTTATTTTAAAACCACTAGAGAACATTACATGATCAAATTTTTCATGCCATTGTTTAGGTGCTTGTTTCAAGCCATATAAAGATTTTTTAAGTCTACACACCTTTTTTTCATAACCCTTCACCACAAAGCCCTCGGGTTGATCCATATAAATTTCTTCATCTAGTTCACCATTTAGAAACGCAGTTTTTACATCTATTTGATGTATCTCTAGGTTATGGATTGCAGCAATTGCAATTAGCAGCCTAATTGAAGTTATTCTAGTGACAGGTGAATAAGTGTCAAAAAAAAAATCTACACCTTCTATTTGTTTATAGCCTTTAGCTACAAGTCTAGCTTTATATTTTTCCACGGTTCCATCAACCTTACGTTTTCTCTTAAAGATCCATTTACAACCTATGGTTTTGCTCCAGGGAGGTAAATCTACTATTTACCAGGTTTCATTCTGAATAATAGAATCCATCTCACTAATAGTGGATTCTTTCCACCATGGAGCTTCAGACGAAGTCATGGCCTCTTTATAGGTTTGTGGATCAGATTCAACTAAACATGTAATGAAGTCTGGCCCAAAAGATTTTTCTAATCTAGGTCTTTTGCTTCTTCTTGGCTCATAAACAGGTTCATCTTCTTCTACCGGTAATGAATGGCTAGAAGAAGGGACATCTAGAGGATCTACACGTATCACGCGAGATTCAGTTTTCATTGGAAAAACATTTTCAAAAAACGAAGCATCTCTAGATTCCAAAATGGTGTTCACACCAATTTCTGAGTTATCGGAACTGACAACCATAAATCTATAAGCAGTGGAGTGCTCAGGATATCCTAGAAATACACAATCAACGGTTTTAGGTCCTATTTTAGTCCTCTTAGGTGGAGGAATAGAGACCTTGGCTACACACCCCCACACTTTGAGGTATCCATAAGAGGGTTGTTTGCCTTTCCATAATTCATACGGTGATTTTTCTGTTCCGGATATAGCAAGCTGAGAGGACGGCCTCCCCCCACAAGTTCGCCGCTAGTCCTGAACTGATTAACATGGCATTCATCATCTCCTTAAGGGTTCGGTTTTTCCGTTCAGCCACACCATTAGATTGTGGTGAATAAGGAGGAGTTACCTCATGAATAATGCCATGTTGCGGACAAAAGTCTCCTATAGAAGTTACGTATTCACCCCCACGATCAGACCTAACAGTTTTAATGGTGGTACTCATCTGGTTTTCTACTTCTAATTTATATAATTTAAATGCTTCAAGAGCATCATCTTTTCCTTTAAGCAAGTAGATATGACAGTATCTAGTACAGTCATCTATGAAGGTAACAAACCATTTTTTTCACCTCTGGTTTGGATTGATTTCATATCAACTAAGTCAGAGTGAATTAACTCTAAGGGATTAGAAACTCTGTGGACATTTTTCTGAAAAGGCTTCTTCGCATATTTTGATTCTACACAAACTTCACATTTATGTTCATATTCCAAATTTAATTTTGGAATGCAGCCAGATTTTGCCAATTTGTTCATTGAATTATAATTTACATGACCAAGTCTACCATGCCAAATATTCAATGAGACAACAACATAAGAAGAATCAACTTTATTAATTTCAGTAGAGATTACAGATAATTTGTAAAGGCCCTCAGCCTTATAGCCCTTTCCCACAAAGTCCCTACCCTTAGTGATAATCACTTTTCCGGACTCAAAAACAATTTTAAATCCCTTGTCATGTAGCACACCACTTGAAACGAGATTCTTGCAGATGTCTGGTACATGTAACACTTCATTGAATGTGAGGATTTTCCCAGAAGAAAGCTTCAGCGAAACCTTTCCTTTTCCTGCAACTTGTGCTGCAGAAGAATTACCCATATAGAGTTTTTCTCCCTCTCCTACTGTCTGGTAGGAGGTGAACATATCCTTGCTTCCGCAGACATGTTTGGTAGCTCCAGAGTCTACCCACCAGTCCCTCACATTGGTAACTAAATTCACCTCAGACACCGTGCCAGAAAATTCATTTTTACTACTTTCAGCCAGGTTTACATTTTGTTTCTTAAAATTCGCATCTTTGCGTTTTCTACAATGTATTGCCATATGGCCAGACACACCACAGACATAACAAGCTCCCTTAATCTTACCAATAGCAGACTTTGGTTTTTGAAATTTACCTTTTCCTTGAGGTCCAGGCTTGCGCTTGTTGTGGTCCAGACTGAGTGAAGCAAACTTGTGTTCGATCACATGAGCTTTGTTTGACATGTCTCTTGCAGAGGAGACATTCTTGTCCTTTGAGCACAGCAACTCTTCAACTTGTATTTTCTTGCCCAGTTCTATCATAGTAATCTCACCAGTTTCATGCCTTAGTCTTCTCTTGTATTCGGCCCATGAACTTGGTAACTTTTCAATCACAGCAGATACTTGAAAGTTTTCAGAAATAGTCATACCTTCAGCAATGATTTCATTAATAATTTTCTGCAACTCCAGAAACTGGTCAACCACAGATTTTTCATTCAGCATCTTGTATTGTAAAAAACGTGCAACCAGAAACTTTTTACTTCCTGTAGTTTCTGCTTCATATTTTTCTTGCAGTGCAAACCATAAATTGTGAGCAGAAAAATCATCTTTAGCATTGCATAAATCATACATAGAGTCTTCAAGGCAATTTAAAATATGATTTTTTGCTAAATAATTATTTCTCGTCCAAGTCTTTTTTTCCTTGGATGATTCAGGAGTATCCAGAGCTTTGTTATATGGTTTCAACATTATTTCATCAAGCATGTGGAAACTCAGGAAAAAGAGCATATTCGACTGCCATCTCTTAAAATCCTTACCAGAAAACTTCTGAGGTCTCTCAACATCAGTCTTTGCCATTGTTACAGAAGATCTTTTGATTGCACAGATATTGAGTTAAGATTGTTGGATAAGTACCTTCCTGTAACAGAGAAACACAAACAACAGAGAACTTGAAGATGATTAAGGAAGGGTTAGAATAAAGCAGTACACACACTCAAGCACAGAGAGGTGAAGTCGCATGTTCAACAGACTGCCCTTAACTCAATATTTGCCAGGTACACCTTCAGGAAGATGCTGTTATACCCTTTCAGTGACAAACTTGAATTCAGGATAAAAAAATCACCTGATACCAACCCAGCTAGCAAAGCTCGTTGGCCCGTTGTGAACTTAACAGTAGAAGAAAAAATGAAAGTAAACTAGTGCGCAAATCAAAGCAAGAAGAGGGGAAAAGTCGTCAGGACAGTGGCTGCGACTAGGGTAAACGAAAACCTTAGCATTGTTGTTCTTTTATAGGAGAAGTAATCTTTTGAGTTTTAAAACGGTGAAAAATTTAATTTGAAATATTAAATCCCCATTAAAACAAAACGTTAAGATTTTTAATTAAAAAAATATTTATGATTTTATTTTTCATTTAATTCAAAACTGTAAAATATTTATTTAAAATAAAGAAGCGTTTTCTGATTGATGAGTACACGTGTGCACTCGCAGGAATACGCCAAGGGTCGCGCCAAGGCTCACGCCAAGAGCACACGCAAGCACCGCAAGCCCGCAAGCGCACATGTATGCATTTGCCCACTAGTCCATTTTCCAAGTCCATATCCAATCCACTAGTTCTTTTCCTTATATAGAACGTTTGTGGTAATATGCATGAACTTCCTCCTTGGTTTGCCCAATGTGGGACAACCAAAGGTTTCTCATTCACTAAGAAGTGAAAATGGATGGCTATAATTCCACCCAAGTTTGGACTAGTGATCCTAGCACCCATCAAGTTAATTATAGTAACAAAAATCATTTTAAATAATAAGCTCTTAATTTTAGTATTAGCCATTTTTATTTCCAACACTAGTCTTAGGGAAATTACTAAACACGTTCAAATATGGGACTTAATCACTAAAAATTAGGATTTATATGTGTAGTGAGGTTTAGGGTTTCTGGATAACTAAAACCCATATCAAGCAATTGTTTTATGTTAATGAATATGCAAAAGATCAACAATGTAGTTTCTATTGTTTTACTGTTTTGATTCAATCTCTCTTTCACTCCTCTCTGTATTATGTTGGATTTTTTACATTATTTTTCAGATCGGATAATTATCCGATATTCAAAAATTAATTTGGATACGGATATGGAAGAAAAATCTTAATATCCGTTTGGATATCGGACGGATACGGATACCATAATATTTTTTGAATACGGATACGGATATAGTTGTATCCGTATCCATATGCAACCGTTACCACCCTTGAGAGAGACCTCCAAACATCAAGTAGCTGCACTTAAAACAGCATCGGGTAAACTATACCAAAAATATGCAAGGCCTCTACAGCAATTGAACGGGAGGTGCGTAGCAGTTTAGAAATAATAACGATACATAATGATTACATCTCTCCTAATCAAGTTTTTTTATTATTATTGTTCAATTATGAGTTATCTTACTAACAAATATATTATTGACTCTAAGCGAGCTGGCTGCATAATGAACAACTATTCATACACTGGCCTTATGTCACGGGCTAAGATCTTAGACTAGACCGTGCGGCACTTGAACTCT
>JAJJMC010017934.1:222648-299752 GCA_023531435.1 Papaver californicum | reverse complement strand
TGTCATGGGTCGGCCCAATATGTGGGAAATGGGCGGGCCGTGACACTTAGCTATGTTTTGAAGGATCCTGAAAAAAGAGAATGATAAACAATGAGAGGGGGCAGTCTCAGTACCAGAGAAGCTATGATGAGATCGAAATACTAACCACATATATATCTTTCTCGTACATTGATAAGAGGACTTACAAAGAAAAAAATTAAAAAAAAATTAGACCGTTTTATGATTTATACATGTCAGGCTATGTTAATCTTCTTTGTATCGTTCCAATTTTATCGGATGTTCCTGAAAGGAGAAGCTCATAAGGCAGCTAACACCTCTATTTTGTAAAACGAACAATGTGGGACTAAACAAACCAAAGCCATTCACGTATAGATAAAACTTCCTTATTGAAGTTGGTCATGAGTTCGAACCTCCATAGTCACAATTTCTCACATCCTTACTAATTGTGCGTACATGACTAACTGGTTATTTATCTATTATTCATGAAGAACTCCGGTTGAAATTCTGAGCAACATCCCAACAGTTGTCTAACTATCTCCCTCTCTGAGAACTTCTTTCAATCCCCATTACCTTCGTATTCGTCATCGTTGCATCTGTATAAGATAAATGGCTTCTTTATCCACATATTTAGCAGCTGCAAGAACGAGGGATCCGCAATACTGTCGTTACAAGATTTTTTCCATAAAATCTTCAAATTTCTTTACTAAGCATCCACATTTTCATCGGCGAAGCTTTAGAATTACTTCATTTCATCTTCCAAATGCAATTAAAGATGAGAGATTCGTCACTTGTATTAGACCAAATCTGGAGTTTCCAGTTGGAACCATTGGTGTTGGTGATAAGATTGGTGAGACTCATAAATGTTTACGGAAACGAGTCATGGATGCCGTTCATTCTTACGGTGGAATCTTGGAGGTAATCTTTTTTTATATTTTACCCACCAATAATTATTTTTAACTCATGAGTGTTGGATAAAATGTGTGAGCTTTGCTTGGTACACGTAGTAGTCTGCGAATGTCAACTCCCTTGTTTCATAGAGTCCAACAGTCCTCAGTTGGAGATTTATTTTTTTTCTTTTTTCTCAGCCAAATGCGACAAACACCCTCGGGGTAGGCTATTTGGATACCATTTTTAAGAAGTTATTTTTTAATTTTTAACTATTTCTATTTTTAGTATCCCAACACCGTATTCATAGAAATAACCATGAGTTAAAGTTGAAGATTTGTCTACATTTTAATTTACCAAGTGTTATACAAAGGCCAAAATTGTCTGTCAAAATTAAAATAGCCATACAGGGATATTTTTTTTTGTTTTGGATGCTATTTGGGTATATTCTTAAAAAAAATATCAGATTTCTTACAATTTATGCTTGTTTTAGTAATTTTTTTAAATTTCCAAGGAGACAATTCTGTCAGAATTTTTTTTAGAACTCTAAGCTAAAAATGTACTAATTCCCTAGTTCCCATGCGCTGGGTGGCTCCGTCGCTGGCCGCAGTTGAGGGGTCCTTAGTCCCCGAGCATACCACAAGTTATGTATGCTGCATCCACAATTGAATCTCTCATCTCCTGCTCCATATAGAATCTCTTGCTTTCAAGAGTTGAAAACAGATCCAAAGCACTGCCATAAAAATTGGTCTCATTATTATTATTTCTCGTAAAATGGCTTTCAATAATAATCCAATAAAACCAAAAAATGATAACTCAATAAATATGGACTCTTCTAATAATGACGACTTAATCTGAAGTTGCTTATTCTGATTCGGAATCTTCAAAAATAATCTGTAACCCACCATGACGTTGTGAAGGTACATACTACATATCACTTATGGCTAAGCGCCAAATCAAGAGCAAAAGTTAAAAGCATCCCCATGATGTTTGAAGTTGAAGTTGACGGTTAACAGATGATGAGTATGTAACCATTTACTGACTCAAAAAGTTCGAGATATCACTCTTAGTAGATTTGCAAATTCAGAAAGATTTACTGTAGGATAGGAAGAATGACAACAGCGAAATCGACCACATTAAGTATGGAGATACTCTTTCCATTTGTCATTTATTTTCCTTATCAGTTCTTCTTGATTTTCATGATGAGTTAGTAATCTTAATGTTCTTTCATTTGTAATTACTTGTGTAAAAACAGAAAACAGCAACAACAGCATCAACAATGGGTACCGGAATCGCCACTTTTGTCCTCGGGCTTGCAGTTGCGTTGGTCCTAACCTCTGGTTCATTTGCAGGTGTGTACTGTCTTCCGCCTACTTGGAGAGAAAAATCCTTAAAAAATACTCCTATGATCCTATCTAATAGGCTTGTTTTTTTGTTTTGTTTTGTTTAATACAGCAGAAGAACCTGACTTTAGTTATAGTGGAGACAAGGGTCCGGACAAGTGGGCAACTTTAGATCCATCATTCGCGATGTGCGCAAATGGAAAGGCTCAATCTCCTGTAAACATTGTAAAGAAAAATGCAGTTTATAACCCCAAACCTGAGTCTTTAAACAGAGATTACAACGATGTAAATGCAACTCTAATCGACAATATCGTCAATATACAGGTATGCCAATGTGCGCACCATTTATTCTCTTATGTTTTTGTGACAAGTTACTTTAAAACATTTGAAAGATATGCGACATTATGCGCTCAGTTACTACTTGGGAATGGCGCTGGAGCGATAAATTTAGGTGGGAAGCAGTACAATTTGCTACAAACACATTGGCATTCACCATCTGAACATACTATTGACGGAATTCGGTTTGTAGTCATATCAATGATTTACGTCTTCTTCTTTCCCGTGAATTGTCGTCTTTTAATGTAATTTACGATTGAGTTATCGGATGATTACAGTTACGACGCTGAACTTCATATGGTTCACAAGTCCGCTGATGGTAGCTTTTATGTCATTGCAATCTTGTATCATTTTGGAAACCCAGACCCTCTACTCGCCCAGGTAATTGTAGCAAATATTTCCTTGTTATTTTTGAATTGAATTTATAGAAATATTTGCGGATACCCCGTTCGAAGTTGCGCTTATAAGGAAAGAATTTGCAATTGTTTTGAGTTTACAGTTAGAGGGTCATTTAAAGAAATTGCGCTCAGAGGCAGAAATTGGTCATCCAGGTTCCCGGTTTCCTGTGGAACTCATACAAACAAGTGAACTGGAAAGTACAAACACATATTTCAGATACATAGGCTCCCTTACGACTCCACCTTGTACTGAGAAGGTCACATGGACTATCCTCGAACAGGTAATATTTTTACATAGATCTATCTACGCGCATATATATGCAACTGCGCACACATTTATATGGCTGACGATGCAGGTGAGAGAGATGTCTAAAGAACAGGTAGCTTCTCTAAGAGCTGCGATGAGTAATGAAAACAAACTCAATGCAAGACCAACAGAGCAATTGAACGGGAGAATAGTGGAGTTATATGTTCAAAAATGAAGTTTTAAAGAAATATAAACTGATACATATATGTTGCCCTATCTTTTTCACTCTGATTTGAAGCTAGTAATAAAATAAATGAAATTAGTCCATTACACTTGAACCAATTTCTGGAAAAGAATCAAAGAATATCCGGATTTATCTTTCGTGTTTAAGGAGACCTGATCAAGACCACTGGCAATGTGCTGAAAGTGAGTGATTTATCTTCTGGAATTTGGAATTCCATGACTTCTTCCTATATTTGAAAGACTTAGCAATTAAGCTGGTCAAATGGTTTCTTGTAATGTCGGTGGCCATCATAAAAACTATGTACTAAGTGCGGCAGGCGTCTATTACGGCAAAGCAGACTAAACAAGATCATTCAATTATAAATTTCTTATTGTACTTTTTTTATTACTAGTTGATTAAGAGAAGAAAGTACTGCACGAAAACAGTTGGTCTGATCTAACTATATTTTTTATCCAAAAACATTAATATAAAAAGAGGGGAGAAGATCTAGTTTTCCAGTGGTCCTCCTATTTTCTACTTCCTGTTAACACAACTTGTCCCAATTTTAAAATGGAACCATGCGACACAAACGACGGCCAACGGGAAGTGCAAATTTCAAACCCAAATCCAAAATAACAACATACATTCAACATCAACAATTTTAGACAGATAGATGTTTACAGCTTACACAATCCAAAGCTGATCGGGAAAACAAAAAAAATATATAAACAAGCATGGTGAAAATCCGGTAACCCGGCAACGCAGCAATTGATGCTAAATGAATAAGGTTTGCAAACACTTAATGTTTAAGATGCTCAAGGGTCATGGCACATGGTTCTCTTCCATTGCTGTTTTTTTATACAACTTCTGTTGCTTCTGTAATGGTGTACAAATAATGGACTGACTAGACCCATACATACTGTGTCCCAAGGTTGTACAATAAGTATATAGATATAGAAGAAGTAGCAAATTTCACATATAGTATTCCCAATTGTGTTGTTTCTTTGTTGGAATGATCCAACCAGGCGATGATAATAATTATAAGTATGGATAGAAAATTGAAAAAAAAAAATTAAACAGAGGCGGGACCTCCGGTTACCCAATCACGACCACTACAATCAATCTCCATAGGCTGACCCGATCCACGTCGACTAAACACCGACCCACGATCACCAACCGGTCCTTCAAACTCTCTCGATTCATCATCCAATCCCAACTCACTACCTCCCCATGACTCCGACTTCCTACCGGACGTAAACCGTTTCAAACCACCTAAAGTCGGTGGCTCACTCACTGCCGGACCTTTGTTCTTCAATTCACCCACCACCGCCACTTTCTCCGACGGCGATTTGGAATTCTTCTTAGAATCAACACTAGATAGATTCTTCTTCTTACCACCGATTCGGAAAACTGATCTTAAATTAGACCAGAATCCAGTTTTCTGTGGCTTACTAGAAGAAGAAGAAGGGCTGTTCTTCTTTGATTCATCATCAACAGACCTAATTGAATTCCGAAACTTGAAAATCCGACTCTTAGCGACGAAACTCTCTTTAGTTGACCTAACTCTTCCAATACATGAAACTTTCGGAGACGAAGGTTCACTTGATGGAAGAACAGAACTCGAAGATTTTGATCTTGATCGTTTAGGAAAAAACAATCTCGATTTTGTTGGTACCGTAGACTTACAATTCCTTCTACCACCAGCAACGAAACAAGAACTTTGTGGTTTAGGTAGACCAATTATTGATGCTTTTAATTTCAAATTTGTGAAAAATCTTTGAGAAGCAGATGATGATGATCTTGAATGAGAAATACTTCTACTAGGGCTTGGTTTAGTTGAATGATTTCTTTCGAATAAACCACCAGTTTTACTTAACCAATCTAATTCTTCTTCTTTTTTGAGATTAATTGAATTTGGTGGACAATCATCTGATGATGATCGTTGATTCATGATCGGTCTTAGATTTTTGATTAATCCATCGGAAGTAGTACTGATATTATGTATTACTAGCGCCTGTCTGGGGTTTTGAATTGGGGGATATGAAATGAAACCTGGAGATGGCGTATGAAATCGAGAAAAAGAGGAGACAATAATAGACGAGTGACAAAGAGAGATATATTGTCAAAATGGGGATTTTGGGGTTTCGTTTTCAAATGTGGAAATGGAGACTAGAGTTTTATATAGATAGATAGAGAGAGGAAACTATATTACTGATCTCAGGCTTACCGGTTTGTTGAGTCAGTGTTATCACGACTCGACTATAATTTTATCTTTCTCAAACTAGACATAGTCACGCGCGTATGATATGGACCAAATCTGTATTTGCTCTTTGATCGGCCAATACGGGATAAATTATATTTATTTATAGTCGAATTTTCAAAGATTTGAGATTAAATTTGGTCCAAAATCCGGAGTATAACTATATTTGGTGGAGTGCATATATATCCAAACGTTTAATAGTAGGCGCAACTATATCCAAAAGTTTGGTGGATCCCAACTATATCAAGCGTTTATTTAACCAAGCGTCTCTCATCCAGCGTTAATTACACGTCCGTCCAAACCAAACGTTTAATAAACGTCTGCGCAAACCAAGTATTTAATAAACGTCCGCCCAAACAAACAACAGACGTCTTTCTACACCTGTGTCCTAGGTCAAGCGTCAATTATACTTGCGATTGATCATATTTTATTCTTCTACCGCTGTCCTTCACATGGACTATAACCAAAAAAATTTAGTATTTACTCTTTGATTTTACTCTTTGCTCAGCTTATAACCGTGGATGCTCTAATAGCCTAAGACTGTCCGATTGCATCCAAAATTTTTTTTTGTTTTTTTTGAAAGATCTGAATCTGACTCGGCCTTATTCAGATGTCATGTCGTTTAAACTTTTTCACTTTTTTAATGTCTGGTTCGAGTCAAACAGAATCTAAGCTTCCAAGTCTCCAACTACAAGGTATTTTGGTCTGAATCTGGTGTAGTTTCGCACATGACTAGTTGGACATACATACACATATCTGGATTCTGGAATTTAGAAAATTTCTTTAAAATCTACTTTTAAAAACTGTTAAGTCAGCCGAAGTAAGTTAGATTAGTTGAGTCATAATAGATTTATATCTTGGGATTTGGGATTGTAAACCAATTTTCTTTAAAGCTCATTTCCATATTTTGGATACGAATTCCTTCGTGTAGTGACACCTCATCAACTATACACCCCATGTTAAATTCTAAAAAACAGTTTAAATTTGACACATTAAAAAGAAATAAATTATCTATCAATTCTAGAGGATCCGTCTAGTGTGTAGTCCATCTATTAGACATGGATTAACCGCTAATCCAAAATCATGTTTTGGACCAAAAAATTATCTCCAGATCCACAAACGTGTAAGAGGTGTTATACGACTTTTGTAAATTCCAAAACTACCATGTTGTTCATTAAATAAGATTAGAAACATAAATCAAGTTTCTTATATTATCTTCGCACAAATCTGTTATGTTCTTTCTCACTTCTGTTGTTGCTCTAACAATTTAGGTTTTTGTCTTTGAAGATCGATTTTGGTTCCCGGTATGTTCTATATTCATAATTTCTAAATGATTTCATTTTTTTAACTCAATCGTGATGATCAACTCGATTTCATGATTTTTTCTTAATTCTTTGCTTTCTCGATTTGTAACTTTCCTATGTTAATGTTTTCTATAATCAACATTGTACGATTATTTGTGTTTAATTTGATTCTTGTTCGTGTTTTAGGGTTTTTTCTATTTTTTTATATCTATTTTTGTAATTGTGATATTATGTTGATTAGATCATTGTATTTTTTTTATTCACCTTTTGTTTCATCATAGTTTTGATTTAGTTTGCTTTAATTTTTCTTTAAAATCATGTTTTTTTTTATCTTTTAGAGATGTTGTTGTTCCTACAGTACATATCAATATATATTGTTGGATCATCTACTCTCTTTGCTTTAGTACATATTTTTTTTCAGTACATATCAAAATGTACTGTAGGATCATACATTTTTTCCTTCAATACATATTTTCCTTTAAGTACATACTAATATGTATTGTGGGATCATACATTTTTTCCTTCAGTATATATCAATATGTATTGTGGGATCATACATTTTTTCCTTCAGTACATATCAATATATACTCTTGGATCATACACTTTTTCCTTCAGTATATATTTTCCTTCATACATATCAATATATATTGTTTGGATCAATATGTATTGTGGGGTTATACACTTTTTCTTTATGTACTATAAGATCTTCTTTTTCTTTTCTTTTTCTTCTTTTCCTGAATCGATAACACGATTTTTTTCCAGGTTTGTTTGATGATTTATGTTTGTTGTTGAGTATCGATTCTTTTTTCAGTTTTTGTTGATGATTTTCTCTTTTCATATTTCAAGTAATTTTTAGATTTGATTTTCAATTGGGGGTTTTCAGATTTGATTTTGGTGCCCTAATTAATATGTTGGTTTTGATTTCCAGTTTTTAGATGGTTTCAGAAACTGCTATGAATTGGTATTTGAGGTCGTGGCTAGTTCACACGTGAATAATGATGGACAATGAAATAATTTTCACTTTTAAAAAGGTTTTTAGACCTCCAGAGAACTAATATTTACCGCTGGACTATAGAATAACTAGTAAATAGGTTGTTGGACCAACCAATAAATCTCCCATAACTTATTTGGTAACAGATGTACCTTTGGTTCAATGGTTTGTAAATGTTTACGGTGGGTGGCCATAAAAACGTTGTGTGCGACTGTGAATTTACATCTAGTTTATAACCGGGACAATAAATCCATGCTGACGAAATAAGTTTTAGGGCATATGCTTTTAAAGAGTAGTTGCAAGCTATTCTGGGGTTTATTGCTGTTGACTTCTAGCATAGCTGTATATAGTAGGGTGTTCTCTAGTCTCAACTACGCGTAGGTTTGAAACGTAACATTTGACTCTTCAGATACCAAACTTTCTCCCACGAAGATATGTAAACATAGTCCAAAACTGCTAATACTTATAGCAGGACAATCAAGAAAAAGAATTTCCATCTTAGCAAACACTATAACATAATTTGAATAGGAGATAATGCACACAAACAGTTTCTCTAGTGACCCATTGAAGGCAAATGTTGTATGTTCAAAACCTTCAAATTCTTTCATGTCTACTACTTCCCTAAAACCTATATTAACACAACAGTACTCTTGCGATTCTCTACATGGACATATCATAGATTGCTTGCAGTTGACCCAATATTTTTACTTCTCTACAATTTTTCCAGCAGTTTATATCTTTCAAATGACAATGCTATGTATGTACCCTATGAATTCTCTAGATGGGCATATTCATACTTTCCTGGCCCAGTAAAAGTTGATCCGGTGAGTATAAAAGGTCTTTTCTTAGTCTCTTCTTTCAAGGCTGCATTTGTTGTTTTGTCCTCTAAGTGACAATATGTGTTCTGATTCTTGTGAACATTATACTCTGTAATGTTGCCAAAATGAACAGCAGTCGCAGGAATAACTTTTTCATTGATGTTTCTGCTGTTATTGATCTTGAAGGGAGGATTATCAAGAGTAGAATCTATGTTAGTAGGGAGGTTATAATAAAGTTAGAGACTTCATTCATGTCAAGCCAAAGACCGTCAACTGGGAGAGCTTTCAGAAACATTACAATTTCATTTGTCCAGTAAGGTAACCAACTTGCGAACAATTATGATTTGTCACAGTAGAAACAGTCTATGAAGTCGTTCAATGACTGGGAGGATTCTGTTGTGTAAGTCGGCTTTTAGAGAGCATTGACACCCATGATTAAGATTTAAGATCAAACAAAATAGACAACAAACCTAATAAAATAGTATTTCTGGTGTATTTGAGCCTACTTACAAGAGTGGTGAACATCCATGAATGGACTCCAGTAACTTGACTAACTTCGGTATGGATTTGGATCTGGATTTTTTCCATTTGCCTGCAAATTCAGTGCATTCTTGCATTGCTTGGAGGTGCAGTGCTCAAATCTGGCCTTAAACAAAAGTGTGTAACCAGGTGATAACAAGATAGGTGTAAGTGTGAAACCATGTGATATCGAGATGAATTTTTGACGTCTAGGTTGGAACCTTGCAACTCAGTTTCGAATCATAAGATGTGAAGCACACACATACTGTACAAAGTATTCAGATTGTAGGGTGGGGTTCATTCGAGTCCTAGACTTATTGACCTGGCTCAACTTCGTATAGAAAAAGAGAATGAACACATACTGTACAGGGATGCAATAATTTGTATGTAATACTGTTGTAATGGGAGTTCAATAACACTTTAACTTATGCCCCCCTCACAAGAAAAATAACAACATTCAAATCGTCGGAGTCCTAGAATCATTGAGCTAGTTTGATTTCGTGTGAGAAACGAGAACGAATAACAAAATCATAGAAATATTCAATTAAATTAGCTGAATGGCAGCCGCATTTTGCTAGTGTTAAATAAAATAAAGGATCTCAAGTTCAATACCTTGATTGAGACAAGCTACAACATATTTATCTCTGAACATCCTTCAGAAGTACTACTAGGTACCTCTAGATTGACTGTCCTTGGATACAGCTCCAACAGTTCCAGAGCTTCTACCTCAAACTTGATCACAAACTTCTCCAAGAAAGACTCCTCAAGCATTCTTAAAAGTGCACCTAAGGAAATTTGATTCTTAACTAGACTTTGGAGGTTAAGATTCTGTAAACAGAACACCTAGGTATGATCCTTTTCTCCAAGTTTAAACCAAAAATATATGGGGTTTCGGCAATAAGTGATGGACTATAACCCATTTGGTTCACAAAGTAATCCATTGTCGACGTTATTTTTTTCTCAGAATACCCCATGCAATCAGGATGCCTCTTAAATGCAAACTGAATTTCTTCATCAGACAAGCCCAATCTCCTATAAACATCCATCTTTAACTCCCTATTCGATGTGGTCATCCCTGCAACTACTTTGACAGCTCGTAAAAATGAGCTTTAAAGGATCGAATCCCATACCCTTAGTTGCTTCAACAAATCTCCTTAAATCTGACAGAGCTTATCGTAACTGCTCTTGGTTGATTAATCAAATATCTAGAGACATTGGATTCAGGGACACCTTCATCTCTCAAAAGTTCAATGTTGGCCATCATCTCTTTTATACCCGACACCGTGAGAAGCCAAGAACAGCGTTTGATAATGGAAACTACAATCTTGTCACAGTGAACAATGTTCTTCAGCATATCAAAAGAAAGCATTATCTTGCTCCGTGATTTACTCTCAAGGATACATTTGTTACTGGAGAGGAACCGTGCGAGCTCAATTCCAGAAAATCCCTTGGAGTTTAAAAAATCAAATTTTGGTTTAAGGGTTTCCTGAGGATTGGATAAAAGGATTAAGGGAGATTTATAATGAGTTTAGAGATATAGTGTTTAGTAAATCCGTAATTTTCAAGTAGGTTTAAGACTGAATCTGGTTTTGATGAAGTTTTGAAATTGATTTTTTTAGAAGCAGAGATAGCTTCATCTGCTGATATTCCACATGAATTGATCAGGTAATCCACTACAAATGAAGAAGAAGTAGAAGATGACGAAGAAGAATTACTGTGATTGGAAACAGATCTGGACCTAATAAGAGAAACAGTTGTCGAATTACCTCTTTTAGAAAAGCTCCTTGTATGATAAACTCTACGGCCCAGAGAAGACGTCATCGTTGAAGAAGAAGAAGAAAGAGATTGGAGGAGGAATACGAAACCTGGAGATTGGAGGAGGAATACGAAATCAAGAATAAGAGTGAGAAAGAGTAGAGATATTGTCAAATTGGGGATTTTGGGGTTTCGTTTCAAAAATGAAAACCCTGGTTAGTAAATTGACGATTTCGTCCCTATCATCCACATTTTTTATTTTAAAAATTTTAAATTAAGGGTGAGCATTGACCGGTATGGCCTGGTTTTCACCTTATCCGATCCAATTCATTGCAGATCTTAAAAATAATCCAATGGTTTATTTTATAATTAAAATTTATAATAGAGAAATAAAGGTAACCAATTTATGGATTATTTTAAAAATAAAAGTATATTATTTAATGGTTTAAAATTAGATTTAAGTTTAATGCTTTGAAATTACTCAATATTTTGGATTCCCGTCAATATTTACTATTTGTCTTCGGAGAAGAAATGGGAGAAAAGATAGATTTTCTGGGTTCCTTAATTTAATGGGTCTGGATGTCCAACGGATTTTCAAGATTGCATCCGGGCCCAATCCACAATCTGTTGGATTCCAAAAATCTCATTCGTATCCAATCCATCAGCGAGCGGTCCGCGCACCCACCAGCAATATACGGTTGATCTGGATCGAATCCACGGATTCCAGACCAAATGCTCACCCCTAACTCAAATAGCTATCTTGTGTGAATTCTGGATGGCAGGCAGCCTAGTTAGGTATGACATGTTAAAAGTTCATGACCTAACTAACCTCAAAAATTAGTTCACAAGGTTAGGATTGCCCAAGACTTATAAACAGCAGGATCTTTAGTTTCCCATACTACGTGGGACTATTCTGAACATGATACAGCCCTAACAAGAACACAGCATACATACCAAGAGGTCTCAGTCCTTTTGTGGTGCAAATCGTCCTGTAATGGTGCAAATCGTCCTGTAAGTCATAAGCACCCGTAACAAGAGCCTTATTATTTCAGACATTGAGATATATACTTTTAACGCATCATAAACTCAGAAATGTTTCGGTGGCATGACTCAAGACACAAAGTAAACCAACAGTTTGCAAATGTATTAGAACAGAAAAAACCATTATCAAGATACGAATAATAAGATCAAGAACCATGATTTAGAATGACAAGAAAAAATAACATACCGAGGAGCGCCTTTTTGAGCCTTAAGTTCCACTCGAGTATAAATTAATAGCAGAGCAAGAGAACGATATTAAGAAAAATACGAAATCGATCTTATTAAACGAAAACATGTTTCTAAAATACCAAACAAAATACTGAACGTATCCCCGGATCCTTTACAAAATACTAAATGTATCCCCATTTCTTAACTACAACACAGGGTTCAAACAAACTAATCCAATTTGAAGTTCATATCTGTAATACGTAAACCCTAATTTTAACATAAAAAGAGCCGAGAAGTTGATCGATCAACTAAAAATTTTCTTGCTCGATAATCATTAATTTTCAACAAATTAACAACAAAAAGTTAGTGCAAAATATCACAAGCTAGTCACTGGGAGGATTTACTAACAGAGGTAGATTTATCAATAGGTGGAGTTACCGAAGAAGTTGAAGTCGAAGCAGTAGCTTCCTCAGCTTCAACTAATTTTCGAAGTCTTTCTTGTAATACTCGAACCTAGTTTCAGTAGCTCGAAGCTTTCTCCATCTATAACCTGCCCAGCAAGCAAAACCACCATATACGAGGATATATGAAGCCCAAACATAAGGATATTCTTCAGCGTGTTGTTTGAGTTCTAAATACTTGTTTTCTACCCTTCCTTTCCAATCAGTTGGAGAAATTCGAGTTTCTTGCTGCTCTTGTAGTTGCTGATTTTCACTTCCACTCTGCTGTTTCTCTTCATTCGCCATTACTGATTCAAAAAATGAAAAGAGGAGGACTATTCAGATTGTTAGGGCCTAATGAAGGAGTGTAGACAGTGTCATATTGTTTAATTGTGTGAGAAGTCATGACAAACATGCACTGGAAATAGCTACCATGTAACCAACGGATGAAGGTTGCTTTAAGTCGGTAACTATTATGGATTTGTGAATTGTGATATTAGTCATTGCCAGTCACATATCAACTTTTAAGGGCCACATGACTAGGATCTTTACCACCCAACTAGACATTTATTAGCAATGGTGTATGCTGAGCCTTCTTTGAAATAATCACATGCTGAGTCTACTTTGAACAGAACTAAAATCTAACTTTGCACACATAAGACACATTAGAATGAAAGGACTTCGGAGTACACGTAAAGGAGCTGATATGAAAGAAACAAAACTTCTATCTTAGCGAAAACACTATAACCTGATTCGAAAAGGAGAAAATGCACTAAATTTTTTTATCTAGTTAATTGAACTGAGTAAAGGAAACCTCTGTACGTTCGAACCCTTAATATTTCTCCTTCTCTACTACTCTAAGTTACAGATAGATGGACTTGTGACTCTCTACATAGTCAACATATTCATAGAATACACTATACCCAACTAGTGAAATCGCACGGGCCTTGCGCTTGCCGAGCGAACCCAATGCTTTAACAAAGAATCACAAACCAAAAGGAAAATCAATCTAACCAAAAAACTAAAGACCTACATGTTAACAAAATCGCCTTGAGTGTATCCAGCGGAAAGACTGCTAACTTAGAATCAGCGAAAAAATCATTTGAAGTAACTTAGTCGGCTTTGGAATATAATACATGAACAAAAAAGCTACCAATACCCATAACTGAAGGTGCATGCTAAAGTAGAGGTGATCTATATAGATCTCAATCAATTTTCACGACCCAGATGAGATACCCACTAAGAACTTAATATCGATGAATTACACTGCACTTCAGTATTGTGTCTAAAAGCTTCACTATATAAATACAGCACTGGGGATGTGGCATTGATACCCATCTTCTCATATTCGTGAAGCAGCTAATATACACTATACGAGAATTTCAATTTGATGTCCAATCTAAAACGACCCTAATAAAAATCAAGGCAACGGGAATATAATTACTGGTGTTACTGCATGTAACTGAAATTGAGTTAGTATTCAAACACTTAATCACACATCTTCTAAAGCAGCAAAGATATGCAATCAGTTTTATTAGGAGTGCTTGTTTGGTCTGGGCATCTCCCATGCAGCACCAACTATTATCTTGTATTGTTTAGAAGCAGCATATAACCACGTACGGTAAGCATTAACCACAAAGAATGCGACTAATATGAAGATGGGTGATGGCCTAGCAGTACAAAAAGGATTCATCATGGATTTAATGGTATAAAAACATATTGGTTAGGCAGTGTAATCTTCTGTGACTGTCAAATAGAGGTAATCAAATACGTTTAGTGGATTCAAGCAGAGGTTAATCAAATACTAATAGTCGATTCAGTGGCTAGTTTACTGTATCCATTACTTGACTACCACCATTAATAGTAGGTTTTCTCAATCTGGAAGTACTAGATCCTAGTGCATAAAATGGGTAGAAAAGGAACAGGGGTTTTACCCAATTCATCAAAATCAAAACACTAAAACAAATGAGAAGAACAATTCTAAACTTTAACCAAAAAGAACCTAGTTACAAGCATTTGAAATTTAAAGTTCCAAATTAGGTTTTTCTTTCATGATTTAGTATATCCGCAGAAATGTGATTTCAACTATGTAATTCAAAACCCTAGAATAAGAAGAATAAATTTGATTTCATCAGAATCAAAACCAATTCAACCTCATATTAAACTTCAATAACAAAACCCAGATATCAAAAAAAAATGAATCACAAATCAATTCCACAAATAGAGTTACCAAAAAATTTGGTTAACAGAGGCACAAATCAATTCCACAAACAAGAAAAAACAAAAACAATTGATATATCACAAAAAAAAGAAGATATTTTTAGTGAACTAACCTTAAGAGATTGGAATTCCAAGAATCATCCAAGGGAATTAAACTTCGAAACTCAATCAAAAACCTTAAATTAGAGTTGTTTTCTCACAAACCCTGATGAAATTGGGTTTTTGGAGAAAAAATGGTGGAAGAGAGTAACTTGAACGGAGAGAGGGGGGAGTGTGGAAAACACTTGATTCTTTACTTGTACCTAAAGTCGTGCGGCACGTGTAGTTCATACGTGAGAGCTGGTCACTAACTTTATTAATAATGGCCAAGGGCCTACCAGAAAAGTGAAGCTGAAATCTTTTACTTGTATTTTACTGTGCTGGCCCTTTCCAAGAGAATGACTGGTTTTCAACCAAATTAAGGTACACGATACGAGGATTTTCCAAGCGGTTATCCATTTTTGTACTGCTCTCGTCTTTTATTGGTCTATCGATGGCTCGCCATGTCTACCGTGACCCTATTTTCATAGGGAAATAACTGGGGTTTTACTGTTGATTCATCACACCAATCACGAATATTCCTTCCTTATCCTGGTTTGGGATATAGGATGTGCAGAAAAATGTTCGGTTATTTTTTAAAGAAAACAACTTTATTAACAACTAAAAGTTCCAGAAAGAAAACAGTTTGTCCAATATACAAGATGGAGGCTGATGAAGCCATTGATTTTGAAACTTGTTTTTTCAAGCAAGTTTTGCTAAAGCATCAGCTGCTCCATTTAGACTACGATTTAGATAATGCATACAATTTGATTATACGTTGTGAAGCTGAACTCATTATTGGGGTTGAAAAGTGAGGATGAGATTTTGTTTGGAATACATTAAGGCTGACAACATAATGATAAACGGATACAATTTGGAACTATTAAGGTTCATCAAATCGACTACATGTCACCTACAGAGGTTACAAGCTAGTGTTAAATGGATAGATTGCTGACAACGACCGTGAAAATATTAATACCAAACACACTGCCCTCTCCTCTGGTTGTATTTATAGAGATAGGTGATCTATCAATATGGGCGACACCTTTGATTACAGTGGGGAACTACCCCTTTGATGGGTGTCGCGATGGCTTTATTTGCGGTATTCCTATGTATTATTTTAGAGATTTATAATCATGGTCATTATCACCACCACTATGCCTTCCTCCACTCGACCCACGACTCCTGTTATTGCTACCATATCTGTCACTGCGGCCATACCAGAGAACCTAATAACTAATAACCCTAGTTGCCGTTTATAAGCATTAGTTACGATTATGGTCAATCGATCATCCTTGCAGGTTGAGATTCTTTCTCTAATGTGTACAGTTAATACTCATTTTGTCTTCCTCAATGCAACACCAACCAAACCACCTAACCCAAAGCTTTACATTCCTACTGCGTGAATAAGACAAGCATCACAAGACTCGACGACTAGGTGAAAGATAGTATCTATTAACACCTGAGAAGTTTAAACATGAACAAACCTGTTGGAGAGTTTTGCTGTTCGTCTTTGTACATGCCTAATCTGGACTCATATAAGTCATCATCTAGTTTATACATATTAATGATCTAGGTTTTGGTTTAGGTATACTGATCGGTCAGCAACTCACTACTTCACCTCTATGTCACAGTAAGATTCCATAATAAAGCACAGCCATCAATATATATAACAAGATATATGGATGTTCACGAATCCTGCCTAATGACATGTATATTTCATTATTCATATAGATAGTCAAACCTTGATGTAAAACACTGAAACACAGACATACATTCTTTATTCATTCTGAACCTCAAACAAATTCAGTTCTACTATACTATTTGCTTTTAAACTGCACTTATATACGCTGATCACAACAGAAATAACACTGCAAAGAAGAGTATTACCATTCGATGAATGATAAACAGCAATATTAGGATAAAGAGCACCCGTGTACTGAAAGCATAGATTGATCTCTAAATGTGTTTTTTTGCTCTCGGGAAAAAACGCTAATAAATTTCCCATAATTACTTCCAAGTGAAAACCAAAACAACTAACTTACCCATTCTTTGAGAAGCACAAGTTTACCAAAACTGCAGGTTGAAACGAACTGGAGGCCCATTACAGATCAAGCTTGATAGACTTCGGGAAGCTGAAGACCAACACTTCCTGCAGATTTTCTTAGTGTCCTCGTCATTTCTTCTGATCTATCTACAGCAATGTTGTAAGAGAAGAGCAGGTCCTATACAAGATATTTTAAATTAGGTCAAAAGTTTACAGTTACAAGCTTAAATTGAAGGCATCACAAATAAAACACAAATGCACAACATCAAGAAGTAACGGATGCCCTGGATTAATACTAGGCTCAAGCAACTTCCACATAAGGCAATTGGATGTTGATACTACTTTCAGAACCCAACCTTCATATTGATTCATGAGGTGTACTAGGAAACTGATAAGCATACGTCGAACTGAAAGATAATTAAAGACTAGCAGTGCTTTAAACTCTAAGCTGGTAAAGGATTCTCCCTTCTCCTCTGCAGTTACATTCCTTATTTCTACTTAGCACAGCAAAAGAGAGAATACTCAACATATTCACCTTCGGAAGAAGGGTCCACTCCTTGCCAAGCTTCATTACTATCATAACAAATGAGACATCCCCTTAGGGCCTTGCTCAGATTACTTTCTTAGAACTGAACTAACGCCTAGACTACTACTCTCTTCTACACCACAGGATCGCTGCTTCTTTCTACATCTGCAGGATTTGACAACTCAATCAAATGTAATGCCCCTGGACTTACAGTGAGCCTCACAGATACGTATGAAGGAAATAATCCTCTCTTGCAACCAGAAAAGGATTATAGTCGAAATAAGCTACTACATATCCTTAGGCTGAGTTCCCGATCTTGAGCGACCCTTTGGCCGGATCGGTAGCCATCCTTCTCTCGAGAGCCCAACTGTGAGCCAAATAACAGGCTCATGATTTTTAGTTGTACCGGTTGTGAATCCAAATGTAGCACCCCTCGGTTTCCGCTATGAATAGGATGATTTAGACTATGGAGTCACGGTATTCCTCCTTCCATATAATCCCCGATGCACCTACTGCTACTGATATCTTGCTTCAATGCCCCTATTGGACATGATAGAATTGATCAGATCGCCTCGTCTATCCTTCTATATTCAGTTCTTTAGTAGCTAGATCTGCCCACTCTCTTCCTCATTGACCTGTGATACCAAGATGAGCAAAGGAAATGGATGAACGACTTTATCTTTTGGAAGACCATGCCTTAGCTCTAGATTAGCCTATCGGCAATCTGCTTTGTCAATCACCAACTACTGTATCCAAAAGCAAACGAGCGTTCAAAGATAATGAATGCAGGTAGGGAGAAATCCTTGTGATTCGGTATGAACAAAGTCGTGAGAGTGGTGCTCTGAAGATTACGAGAAAGACTTTTCCTTTACAAATACCACTAGTTTGACTACCCGGAAGGGATATTAGTTCTCTCTTGCGACCCCTATAAATGGATAGGCATCAAAATATACAGGGAAAAAGAATGTTAGGATAGGACTGCTACCGCAGGGAAGGAGAAAAGTAAGGCAGTTAACTTACTTGACAGAAGGATGAGGACAGGAATCGACCTGAGAGGTATGGCTCCTACCAGTAATTGTATCACTATTTGGATGCCCCTATCGTCTCACTCTTTCTGTCTCTTCCAATTATTCTCCTACCTCAAGTTTCTGCTCAGACTCTCTCTTTCCGAGGTGTATCCATTCTGCTCTCTCCTCTAACTCCGACACACCTATACTATCTCTTCTAGTCCAGGCAAGGTTGGATGCTACAGTAACAGTAATGTAGAAATGTTTCCCGTACTGATTAGTGTGCCAGCACTTAAAAGAGTTATGATGTTATGATTCCTTCTCATCAAAAAAGTGTATTGAGTTAAAAATATTTATCTTCCTACATAACCATCTGTGTGGGCGCGTCCAAGTTTCACGAGTGCGTGACGAAAAGAGTGGGCTTAGGTAGAAAATACATGCAAATACATACAACCCAACCATACTGACCCAAAATCGTTGAAAACCCTAACTCTATCACATAAATTTGTTCTTTTTCTGAGCTCTACACACGTAGAATCAATCGATTTCATTTCAATATCTAATTAAACAACAAATTTTCATGTAACTCATTCTATGTAAGCAATATGATAGGATGCTAATACCGGATACGACCAATTGATTGGAAATCAAACCATCTTAATCCTAGGCATGGGAACTACACCACCTAAAACTCAATATTTTTATTCAACTGGAACTTTTCAGACTTCTTTAATAACAGTATAGATATACAGCCTAAGTACCTAATCCATAGCTAATCCTACTCAAGCACCTAAATATACTTCGTTCATAGGCATTTCCACTAATAAGGTTTACAAACTTATCACTAAGCATGAAAAAATCTAATAGGAAAAAACCAAAACAAAATTGTAAACTGAACATTATTTTCCTGTCAGGTAATTCAACAAAAATATAATTTTAACTAACAGCAGCTGAGCCCTTCACAAATCATCACTAACATGAAGGCAGAAACTAAAAATGAAAACATAAAATCAATACAGCCGGAGGGCTTTCATTTAAAAAAGAAAAAAGAGAGAGAGAGAGACTGAATTCAACATGTATGTACCTGGTGATGGTGAATGCTATTGAGCATATAAGTATAATTTGAAGCTAGGTTAATCTTGTGTTTGATTAAAGATGGATCTGTTAATGATGATGTGTTACGGAATTCTTGAGTGATGTAATCAGTAAAATGTTTTTTAGTACCTTCAGTACCAATATGTTTCTTCACAGCTTTTAATAGGTTTCTGTATACCCTTAGACTCTCTAAACCCATTCCGTATTGATCTTTTCCTTTCTCGAAACTACTTTTCTTAATCTGCAAAACCTTGATTATCAAACGGCCCTCAGTTAAAAGAGACAATGAAATGAACACCAAGCTGGAGAGAAGGTTTTATTCGGTCTCATTATAATCAAAACTTACGAACTGAAGACAAACAAAACTTAAAAATACCCAATTTTTTTTGAACACTACGAATAATTAAGAATCGAAATTTATATGAAGTATTACAATCAATGATATTCTACAAAATCATATTTTGTCAAATCTGAAATTCAAAATTTGATAATTGTACTCTACAACTACAGATAAGTCTTAACCCATATTTTCAAATACCAATAGACAAGTAGCAAATTACAAGAAACATAAAAACATTGGAGAAAACCCTAGAAATCATATTTTGTCAAATCTGAAATTCAAAGGAAAGATAACAGGGTCAATGCTGTCATTTTGCTTTTAGGAATTCATTTTTGTTGTGTCTTTATTTCCCAAGAAGGATCACACCAGTATAAGTTATATTTTCTTCTCCAGAGCAATGAATATAAAGGTTTTACAATGAACACCAAACAAGTATTTCGGGACTGCGAAGAATATGCAATGTTGGAGCAATGGTTGGGTGAAAAATCTGATGAATATTGGGATGAGCATTTTGATATGCTTCAAGTGGTAATCATTTCATATCTCTCTCATATGACAATGTTCTGTTAACTGTGACGTTTCTAATCCTAAATTCTCAACACTCAATGGTTGTACCAGCCTACTAAGTACTAACAAGAAACCTGTCTAGTTATCTAACATGTATAAGGGTTATTGGTATGTGACATGATAAAGCCGCAACTCCTATGATCTACCAATATTTTAACCTACTGCTATTCTTATCAACAACAACAACAACAACAAGAGTTGCTGCATCAACCTTACATTTCATTACTTGACTACCATTTTTAATCATTTAATTGGTAGGTTTCCTCAAGCTGAAATTACAAGATACTACTTGGACTCAGTAGTGCATAAAAAAAGAAACAGGGGTTTTACCGAATTCATCAAAATCATAAAACTAAAACAAGGAACCATTCTAAACTTCAATCTAAAAGAACCTAATGAATCAACGCAAACAAACAAGCATTTGAAATTGCAAGTTCCCAATTAGGTTTTTCTTTCATATTAGTATCCAAGATATCACAGGAATGTAACTCAAAACCCTAGAATAGTAACTATAAATCATTTCATCAATACCAATATCAATTCAACTTCAATGACAAAACCCAGATATCCGATAAATGAATCAAAACCCATATTCCCACAAATCGACTCCACACGATAAATGAACTAACCTTAAGAGATTCGAATCAAGCAGATTCTTTAACGCTTTGTAGAAGTGAACTGAACCTTGAAACTTAATCAAAATCTAATTCGGAGTTGTTCTTTCAGAAACCGTGATAAAATTGGGTTTCTAGAGCAAAATGTGGATGAGAGTACAGACGGAGGGGGGGAGTGTGGAAAATCCTGGACTTGTTTAACAATTGCCAATTGGCTACCGGGCTTCACCCTTACCACTACATGGGCTGAAAATTTTATTTTTATTTTATTTTGGACAGAATTTGATCGAAAGTTGTGAAGTTGAATGCGTTATAAATTCGTTTATTGGAGGTTGTCAGAATGAGATCCTTAGACTTACTACTGTATAATGAAAAAGTAGGAATTTCTTTGCAATGGATGATGAGATGGGTTGTTGTGCACTTCGCATTCTCAAATGTAATCTCAAGTACCAAGGTTTCATATGCATGTGATGTTCACGCGATTTTGATCTGGTCGCTGGTGCCATGCCAACTCGTTAAGACTCGGTCACCAATGTTCAGCCTGGTAATTTTAGATTCTAATATTCAGTCTAAAGTTTAAGGTAAACTGTTACATTAAATGCCGACATTATAATGTTGGTGAAGATAATGAGATAACCCCAACGACTTTGTTAGTTTAGCACCTCTCCAAGAAAACAATAAGAAATATTATCTCTATCAAGTCACCTACATGTCACCTACATAGATAGATTGCTGACGACGATGGTGAAAACATCACAACACAATACCCTCTCTTCTGGTAGTATTCATAGAGATAGGTGATCTATCAATATGGGCGATACCTACGATCACGGTCGCGGTTACGACCACGGTCATGGTCACGGTCATTATCACCACCGCTATGCCTACCTCCGCTCGATCCACGACTCCTGTCATTGCTGCCATATCTGTCACTACTGCCATATCTGTCACTGCTGTCATACCTGGATCCATGGGATCCAGGGTCATTGTCACTCCTTCCACTCCTAGGTTGTGGAGGAGTGATCGGTTGCGCCGGAGGCTGCTGCCTACAAACAAGAAAGTAACAGTAATATTAATAAATTTACAGATGATATTTTGAAGTTCGGCAAGCATTTATCACCAAGGTAGACAGGAAGGCCTGACAAGAACAATAACAAAATCAAACACAGAAAACTTTCGCTTGTATTGACAATAAACTGAGGAACAAAAAGCAATTCCTACAACCATAGTAAAAACTGGTAATTACATCATAGCATTGTCAACTTAGCTATGAAACTCAACCATTTCAAAGTTTTTCATGGTTTCATATAATAAAGCTATACAAATACAAACTAAAGCTTTGGCGCAAACAAGTGAAGGTGTTTCTACGTATAAAATACAGACGGGAAATATAAAAAGGTAATGAGCTTACAGAACATATCCAACCCGTCCATCAGGTAAAAGCATGGGAAACATTGCCATTCCAGCAGGAGTAGGTCCTCTTCCATAGATCAGGGGAGGCTAGAGAAACACAAACACCTTTAATTAGGACAGCACAAAGCATAACAGGAAACAAATATCAGTTTTTTTAGTTGCAAAAATAACCTGCAGATTTTGTTGATACGCCAATAATTGTACTGATAATAATTGTTGTAACAGACTGATAGTGGTGGTAATAATGATAAAAAATATTGTAAGTTACAAATATTAATAATATCTCACCTGAGCAAGTCCTGGTGGTGCACCATAAGCACCACCAACAGCACCATAAGCACCACCAATCATCCCATATCCCATTGGAGGAGGATAGGTTGGAAGTATAGCTGATTTCTGTGGTGCTGGTCGCGAGACAGGCTTCCCATCTCCCTGTGTCTTCGCGAGAGAACATTCTAAACCTTGACCTATTAGCATCAGAGAAAACATGATCATCTTTTGTGCCTTCAAGCGTTAATCAGAGCACAGAGAGAAGAAATCACATAAATGACCATCTTGAGAGAGAATTACCAGCTATTTCATATTTTTCAGTGTCCTTGATTGCTGCCATCGCACTTGACCTCTCAGCATAATGCACAAAACCAAATCTGTTCTTTTCCTGGCCAGGCTTTGCAGGAGGCAACACTACCTTTGTGATCTCACCGTGATGTTCAAATGCGTCTCTTACTTGATCCTCAGTTACGTTCTTCGGCAAATTCTTAATATATACTGCCTTTATCTGCAAGGGGAAAGTTTCAGTCAAGGGTTAAAGCTCAAAGTAACATTTCACTAGAAACCCCATGGATTATGTCCTAAAGTAATGATAGTAAACATGGACCCACTCAGGTTTTCTTTCCAATTAATTGGTACACAGCCAGTGATCATGGACCCACTAAGGTCTTAATTTCCAAATCACTGGTATACAGACAGTGGGGAGGCCCATTTGCTTTACTCTAAAAATACTTCACTCGAGCTACATACATTGAAGATTATAATCATGTAAGCAGAGCAAAAAGTCAACATGATTAAGATACAAAACAATCTGGTCGTTTTATACCAAATAACGGACTGGTTAATAAAAGTTGGACACCACAAACTCATTTTTTCTAGAAATGGATAGTTAATGGACGTAGACTGACTGAGTTCACCAATCATATTTACCTGATCACAGGGGAAGAAATCAAGCATATTAGATTATTTAACCTAAAAGTGATCTGCCAAGCAATTAAGTGGCTGGACATCCACATTAATGTTCCTAAATCAGAATATCTGAACCTCGGCAAGGAAAAATAATCACCTGAGAGGAAGACGAAGTATCTGAATGCTTAGGATCTGCCCACTTTACAGTTGGAGCATTTTTGTCTAGCTTGAATTTAGGCCTCGACATCTTCTCCCGTGAATACTCAGCACAAGCATTGTTATAATACTCAACAAACGCAAAGCCACGGTTGCGGCTGGAGTTGTATGGGTCCTGACAGAACAAGCAATTAAAACCATGAATTTAGTACAGTAGCAATCCCAAGATTCCAAAATACCCAGCTGGTTATAATCACCACAGAACAAAATTAGAGAACCAACCTTTCGCAGTTCCACAAGTTCCACCCCAGGACCAACCTCTGTCACAGCCTTCCTAATATCATCCTCCCCCCAGCTTCTAGGAATATTACCAACGAATAAACGGTGCTTTGCTTGAGAAGTCGAACACTTAACTGCTTTATCCTGAGAAGTAGGTAAGTGGACAAATATATAAGCAAACTCTACAAGGAAAAACAAAAGTTGGTGGCAACTAGAAAGTACAAAGTTACATATCATGTCGAAAACACAGATAATTGTAATTTACTGTCAAGACTGTTCCACATCAAACAACCGAAATGTATAGAATCTGTATATACAAATCTAAGACCAGTTCAAATTGTTTATTGGACCTAACACAGCTATGAGTTTGATAATCACATTCCCAAGTGGCATATAACTGAAGCTTGAGACAATACCAAAATTCTTAAGAAACAGAACAAGATTAATTTCTCAGAACAAGTAGATGTATAACCTTCAATTTCGAATTATTAAGTTCCTTTATGGCCTTCACAGCCAAATCTTTATTTCTGTAAGTCACAAATGCATAGACCCTACTCTCGCGAGGATCTTTTCCTTTCATCATCCTTACCTGATATCACAAAAACACAAACACAACTAGTATGAACCCAATACATTGAACACAGCGTGAAAAAAATAAAAAACAGCCACCGAAAAAATGTTACCTCAGTGACCTCTCCAACAGTCTCACAAAATCTCCTCACATCCTCTTCGGAAGCTTCTAAAGGGATGCCGCCAACATATACCTCAGCGCCATTAGGGGGAAGGGCAAGGAGCTCAGCATGTTTCTTGCTCTCATCATCATCTAAGGCATCTTTCATCTCTCGATCAGTACCACGACCTTCACGAGCATCGGCGTCACCTTCCTCATCTTCTTCCACTTCCTCTTCTTCTACCTCTTCCTCTTCAACCTCTTCTTCAACTTCTTCCTCAACTTCCTCATACTCTATCTCTTCCTCCTCTTCCTCAGGATCATCAAGGTCCACTTGCTCTTCATGCTTTTCAGATTCGACTGGCTTACCATCTCCTGCAGCACTTGGCTTCTCTCTCGGCATCTTATATATTAAATTGCAAGGCAACTGTGAAGGAAGTACAGAAGCTAGAAGAATTTGGAGAAATTCGGAAAGGGGAAGGCCACAAGGAGTTGCAATGTGAGAATATTGATAGAATTTGTGCCATCAGAAATGGCTTCATGGAGTAAAGGGATGATAAAAGTAGTATTTGCATCATTAGTAGTAGTAGTAGTAGTAGTGAAGGCCAAGTGAGAATTCTTTCTTTCTTGAATGATAAATATTTGGGGATAATATTAGGGTACAGAAAATGAAGATATTGGCCAGTTAAATAACTATCTAAATTTCCTGTACAATGCATTCAAATAGAAGGCACACACACAAAAAAAATGCTTCATAAGAAATAAAACTTGGACAATATCAATCAAAAACGGTGACCTAGATGTAATTCAAAACACCAAACAACTACCAGAGTAACAAATTACGGGTTTGCCGCTTTTTCTAGGGCATAAAATGCTTAAACTAAGTCTATGCAGTTCTAGAAAATACCATGAAAAACCTAACAATCGAGAAAGAGAGGGAAAGAGAGATTACCAGAGGAGATCGGGTATTGAAATGCGAGCGCAAACAAAATGGAGTTCGTGACAAAGTAGGGTTTCTGTGCTCAAAAAACCCCTTCTTCTTAGATAAAGAAGAAAAATCTAGGTTTGTCTTTCCAATTTATTTTTATTTTTTTTAGTCCGTGGTGTTTCTCTGGATTTTAAGATTTATCGATTTGTTCGAACTTATAATATTGAATTATTACGTATGTAGTAGAGGACGGTCCTACCCTTGTGTGTGTGTCTCGTGAAGTGTGTGTTTTGGAGCACCGAGTTTATTAAACTGGCTCTTTTATGGGTGTTTCCGAAGCAACTCCCTGTTCGTTGGGAACGCCAGTAGTTATTGTCTATTTGGATATCAGTGAAGAAGCTGTTTTTTAATTTCTAAATTTAAAAAAATTATAAATTATATCGGATGCGTAATTATAGGGTGGTTTTTAAAAATAAAAAAATATTTTTTTACGAAATAAATTTTTTTTATTTTTTATTTTTAAGGTTAATTTTTACTTCTAAAATATATAAGTGTTTTTGTTTCTGGTATATAAACACATTATTTGTAAAAGAGTAATAATTATCGTTTTTAGTTTAAAAAAACAGTTTTATTATTCGTTTTTTAATAAACATATAACCATTCTTCGGTTTTCAAAAAAAAATCTGCTTCTCAAATTTCTCATAAGAGAATGCTAATGGATCATGAAAACAATGTATGCAGTGAATCGACAATTACCACAATGGATGAATCTGCATCAACTTGTATTAATCTTTCTCTCAATTCTTTATCAAGCAAAGTTCTTCCTCAACAAAACCAACTCTTTGATCAATTCCAAATGGCTACTTTAGCATCTAATTTAAAAAGAATTTGTAAAATTCATCACAAGTGAGCTTAACTTAACTGAAAGAACTTGAGCAATTGAGTAAAGGTGAATTAGATTTAGTGAAATCAGAATATCTTTTACAAAGAAGAATCATTACCATATAAAGACTGCTAACATACACAGCCTGGCTATCCTACACAGTACATCACATACACATGATTGTACATAGATAATCCACACATGTGGTATCATACTAACTAACTCTAACTAACCTCTTAATGAATCTAACATTCCCCGTCAAGCTTTGTATCAGTCAGATACATGAGCTTGTCAGATAGAGAACGAAACACATTAGTGCAGAGACCCTTTGTAAACAGGTCATCTAACTGTTGGAGTGAAGGCACATAAGCAATCTGGAGAAAAGATTGAGAAACCAACTCTCTGACAAAGTGATAGTCCACCTCTATGTGCTTTGTCCTTGCATGAAAAACTGGATTGAATGCCAAGTTTGTTGCACTCTGGTTGTCACAATAGAGAATCATTGGCTCAGAGATAGGCAAATGCAGTTCTCTCATCAGATAGGATATCCACAACAACTCAGAAGAAGTGACTGCTAGAGACTTATACTCAGCTTCTGCAGAGCTACGAGAAATGGTTGGTCGTTTCTTTGAAGACCAAGAAACCAAAGAAGAACCAAGAAACCACAGTGGGTACAATGCAGCTTCGACTTGTCTGTATATGGCTTATTCATACTCTTGTTGTCCACTTGCTTCCGTTAGCCACGTCCCTGAGCTCTTTCTCCTGAGTGCCTAGTGAACAATCCAGTCCTTAGTTCGCCTTGTGATGATGAATCTCCATCGCTTATTGGCTTTAGTATACGAGACCTGGCTACCTCTTTCCTTACGGTTGCATAGGAAGATTCAATCGAGGGAAGTGGCTCAGCGCGAAGAATTTCTCGGCGAATCACTTCATACCTACTGTCTAAGCCCCCCCAAAAAGTTGAATAGACAGTTTTCTTGTGTGATTTTGTTGTAGGTTGAGATGTCTTCATTTGATTTCATTGGGTATGGTCTTCTCCGATCAATAGCCAGCCATAAAGTCCGTAGGGAATTCCAGTATTGTTCAAGAGTTTGAGAACCTTGTGTTTGTCGACTTGCCTGATTGTGAAGGTCATAGATCTCTAGCGCATCACCCCCACTTCCATAGGTAATGGCTAAAGCATCCCAGAGTGCCTTGGTCGATGCATATTCTGCAACGTTAGATAAGATTTGGCTCAATATTCTTGAGAATCCATGAGAAAACTCCCAAGTCATCCTGTTCCCACCGAAGAAATCCTGGATCATTTCCTGTTAGTGCTTGGGTTTGTCCAGTGATGTGTCATGTCTTTCCTCTGACTCCTATCTCGACTCTCATAAGCCGTGCCCAGAGAGGATAGTTCTCTCCATTCAACTTAATACTGATCTCTACCTTTTCTGTGCTGGAAGTATTGGATTGAATTGTGTTGATGCCGTTCTTGAGAAGTTTTGCAATCTGTAGTGTGAGAGCATCAGGGATCTCCCCACTTGTTGTTGTATTGGATTCTGACATGATTCTGTACAGAACCCTTCTGATTTGGATTGGTTGTTCTACACTCTAAGGTTGGTATAAGAAGCAAAGAAATTCATGATTTTCTGGATCGATGTTAGCTCTGATACCATGTTAACTTGAAGTTTCATTGTATTTCAGTATATTTTTTGTTACAGAAGGAATCGAGGTTTATAGCATACCTCGTGAGATATCTTAGGAAGCAAAATATTCTAAATCTTATACATATCCTATGTATATCAATGCATACCCTATAAAATATCCTACGTATCTCCTAGGATATTCTAACAGCAATGATGCATCCTCTTGAGGAGCTAGCTTTCTCTGAATCTTTGGATTTGCATACCTGTTTTCGAACTCTCAAAGACCTCAAGTTTGCTGCAGACTTAAAAGAATGTATCAAAGGAGCATCCTCCTCGTCTCGATCTTCTTCTTCTGGACCTTCTTGGTCAGATGCACTAAAAGACTTATCTTCTTCACTTGATTCTTGTTCATTAAAGAGTTTCTTCCCCTGCATATTACGGCGTTTACGTGAATGACCTCGGTGACACGCAGAAGTTCCCTCTTTTCCGTCATTAAGGCCGGCGTATTTCTCACGTAAATGATCAACAAAAGTGACATAAGGACGCCACCCACTAGGATCTTCATCAGTATTCACATTCTCTGTTCGTTTCTGGACGTCCTTTAAGATTTCTAGGATGTCTGATGTTGGAAGTCTACATACAAAATGTAGTATAGATTCAAGGAAACTAAGCTGTCTTGGAGCATCCTCAAAGGCAAACAAGATACCCTCTTTGACAATCTTAAGAATGTCTGACCTATACTTGCTTCGAGCTGCACCAATGAAGAATGTTTCAGCAAGCCGAGCAGCTAGGTCCTTACACTCTGTAAGAGACTTACTCGTCAAAGATTCATCAACATTTTTTGAAACTTCCAAGATGTGCCGATTATATGCCCTTTTCAATGATTCCAGAAATGTATTACAAACATCTCTGTTAGCTGTCTTCTTCAGGACAGAAATCAGCTGCTTGACAATCTCCCCAACATTTGTTCCATACATCAAGAAATGTGAAATGATTTCTCGACCAAGATAGTCCTTAGGAACCGCACCACTTGCGACCAACTTTGATGCTGCAATCATGATTGCTTCTTTATTTGTCTCTTCTATGTACTCTTGATTTGCTTCATCATCTTCAATTTCGTCTGAACTATTAAGTTGTTGTTCACAAAGACACCAGAATTTTTGAACCGTAGGCACGTCAGGACAGAATCCTAACCCCTCCAACTTTGATGAAGAAAAATTCGACTTTCTAAACATGAACCACATCTCAGCGAGTATAACACAGACTCGACAAGCAAGCTGCCTTCCGTATCTTCCATCTCCCCCCGATTCAGAATGGGTGTTCAGGTAGTACTCAAGTTGCTTAAACAAGGAAGTATGTTTGGACAATAATAAATCTAGTGATTTTTGGGAAATACTAGTTTCTTCATCTATAATCGATCGCAGACACCAGGTTATATGCATATACATGTTTACAAGCAGAAAACATACAACCGCGTCATCCATATTTCTGTTTCCTTGAAGAATCCTGACAGAATCTTCACACAAGGTTTCAATGGATACAAACTTGGCTAATTGGAGTTCATATAGACGTTTCAAATTAACGAGAAAAGAGTAGTCATCATCACCTCCCTCTACTTGTTTCATTGTAGATTTAAGCTTTGCAATGAGTTCATCCTCCAGCTCCTTTAATTTAGTATGTGCACAATCTTGCAGGTCTCCTTGACTCTCAGTGGAACAAAAGATCATAGCCTTTACACAGGACCTTAAAGGTTCTTTTTCGCCATGTTTGAAAAATGCTTCTTTAATGAACCGGACAACTTTATCGAAATTATGTTCTTGCATCTTAAGCGAATACAGCTCGAGATTCATATTCAGAATTATCTCTACCAGTGGTGATACTTTGTCCTTGTCAGCCATGAATTTAGGCAACAGTTTTGCGTACTTATTCATCATCGCTATAGTTATGCCTCGTCTATTATTTTCCAGTGCTTCCTTTTGAGCTTTGTTGTACTGCTTTCGATTATCAGTAGCAGCAGGTACGATCCTTTCTCCAACAGCTTTCTTAGCCGATGAATGAAGCAGTCGAACCAAGTTTGTGGCATCAACATCAGTAAAGTCTTCCCCAGGTTCTCGTCGTCCAAAAGCAGAGACACAATGTATTTCCAGTCTTTCATAGCCTTCATATAATCCCAGACACCATCAACAACATAGGTTATTAGAATTGGATCTGTCGAGAACTATCTCAGTATATGCAGTAATCTTCCTAGATGAACATTGGAGGCGCAGTCGTTCTCATCTCCTTTCAAGGTACTAAATTTCAGAGCAATCAAGTGATCATTCACTAGTGCTCCTACTGCACGCCTGATTTCTGGTGGTTTGTCAATAAGAAAATCATACAAAGAACCCAATTCCTCTTCAGATAGAAGCTGATGTCTTAATAATTGTTTCAGAAGGCCTATGGCACACACAGAGACAGAAACATCAATGTCATTCGCAGCAAGTTCGATCATTCGATTTGAAAATCTTTTGGTGAAAAACCCAAGTGATGGGACGTAATCATCAACCTCGAAGAAATTTTGCAAAGCAAGAATAGAACATTTTCGAACACCAGCATTTCTGTCATTTAATCCCCATCTGAGGTACTTCAAGCGTATATCTTGCAAGAACAATGAGGGACACGACAGAACACATAGACCAAGAGATTGTATTCATCGGATCAACCTCCTGCCGACGATGCTTAAATAACCCTTCAAATAACTTGAGCATCATTTTCTCAATCACATTAATCTTTTCCTGGGTTATTTCCAACCTTTTGCCAAGTGAATGACCATTTTTTCTTTTCTTGAGTTGAGTTGTTAACTGTCTCTGTGTAGCATCACGCTGAGACCCAAACATGTTTGCAACAGTAATGAAGGATGTGACAAGTTGAAGGCCAATCAATGAAGCAACTTGGCGAAAAACTCTTGGAGGAGAGCATGACAATGCTGTTAGAGGATAAACTAGACTTAGTCTAGCAACCATATTCCGGTCTCCCATAGGAACCGGACTCTTCACAACAATCACAACAATAACTCCTATTCTATAGGATCATTCAACCAATCTGAGTGCTATATAAACATGTTGTAATTGTATCTATCATTAATTAATGAAATCATAAACTCTATTAAATGCGATAACATAGTCCATAATACACTTTTCAAACAGAACCCTATCCCAATGGACCATTTTGGCACTCAGTGACTGGATTGTTCCAGAAAGATAAAAGGTTTTCTTTCAACTGATCCTTCCTTTTAGATGATTCTTCTTCTACTTGTTCTCCTTTGTGGGCAAGTGCCTCCACCAGACTGACCACCACATTATCCACATCTGTTTCATCATCCAAGTCTTTCTCAATGAGAGGATATTTAGTAGCTCCACAAACCTCGAAAAGCATCATAAGCAATTCTACCATAGCAGAATTAGGACTACTCTTTTCATATCGGTCGACCCAGTTCTTTACCACATGGAGAATTTGCTTCCCATTACCTTTAACACTACCAATCAACCTCAGATGATCAACATTTTTAAGATTTCCCTGACGCTTCCTTTTATTACTAGGTCCGGTTTCTTCTTCATTAGAACCGATATCATCAGACCCAACTGCAGCTTTAGATTTCTTCTTTCTACTCGGCCGTAGAGATGAAGTGTCTCTACTAGTTGTTGTCTCCGCCATGAAGCAAAAGCTTGCCCTAGAAGGAGGTCTTAAGACATCTTAGTGATGGACCTTTTTGGAAACAATACTTTTCAATATTTTCTTTGGATCGGAAATATCAAAGGTTTATCTATTTTTTGAAGGTAGTAGAACACATTTTGAACTCCAAACCAAAACAAAAACATCTGGGCCTTCTCTGGTCCTAGACCTCAAAAGAAAAATGTTTAAGAAAAAAAGTTCATAAACCAGAGCCAGACAGTCTGATGTCAATGCTCTTATAAGTAACACTCTTCATACATCTTTTCAAAATCAATCAAGCAAATTCCTTCCCGGAAACCTCTCCGGCAACTTCAATACCGTCGCATCCTCAATCTGAATAGGCAAATGAGTTGCCACGAACATGATCCCGCCTTTCTTTCGATGCTCAGCAATAATGTACTCAAGCAATTTCACACCTTCGGTATCCAATGCCACTGACGGCTCATCAAGTAACCAAATTGAACGATCAAGTGCAACAACTCTAGCAAGCTGGAGTCTTTTCCGTTGACCCATGGAAAGCATCCTTGCTTTCTCAGTAATAAGGCTGCCTAGTCCCATGAGCTCCAAAGCTGCCTGTGAGATTGAAAACATCAATCAATAAAAATCATAAAACACAAAACCCCAACTCAGTAGATCAAATTCCCCCAAACTTCAACACTAAAATAACAGCATCAGTCACTAGTACTCATATTTCCAAATTGAACGTATAATGTATCAAAGAATCTGAATCAATTTACTTCATAAAACAAAGATCAGGATTTCTATGCAAGAGAAAGAGATTACCTGAGATGATCGGGTATTTAAAGAGATCCAAGTTCTTATATAATAGGAAAAGCATTTTTCTCCTGCACCCGAACAAGTTTACTACCGGCACCCCAACAATAACTTCACTTCTCTAGTCCAGGCAGCATTCTGTTATTGCCTTTCCCTTGACTGCTGCGGCCATTCAATGCCTGCTTTTACAGCTAGAGAAACCGCTACTGTTGCTGATGACCTCCAATTTGGATAACTTGGATTCACTTGAATATCTGTTGTATCCAGCTTGGAGTAGTGAGCTCCAGTCTCTAGAAACTAAATTATTTTTAATAAAAAATAAACATTTAAATAAAAAATAAATATCAAAACTGATTTTCTATGCTACTAAACAAGTAAATTGTGCACGACGTGGTTACCTTGTTCTTCTTTTCTCTAGCTATATATAAATAGAGAGGGAAACAGATCATATTTGAAGCATAGAATGCAAATAAAATTGAATTGAAGAGAGAAATCATGGCTAAAACTAATTTGATCAGAGTCCTGTATACCGCCCTTGTCTTCATTTTCATTATCATGTCTGTTTTATTACCACGTAAGTTGTTGTCATCTTCTTCACCCTAGTTATTTTTCCATTCTCCTCCGTATGTTGTTACCAAAAGAGTGCGAAATTGATCATGTCGCACATACTTATGTTTATTATCTGCAGATGTTATGGGTATCAGGGGTCGCATGTTGCCAGCCGCGGAAGCAACAGCTGGGGGTGGGGATGGGGATGGGGCTAGGGCTTCTGCCCAGACCTGTACCGGGTGCCGATGATCACACAGGCTTTGTCTTGAATAAGTGGAAAAGGCCGCACTAGCACCGTACCTTGGCATCATTACCTGGAACGTACTATTTGGCTACCTTATATCTATGTTATACTCCTTCCGTTTCTATAAAAGAGTTATTATTATTTTTCTAATTTGATCTATTTTTAGGTTAAAATGAAAAAGTGATAGCAACATTTTTCCAAAAACAGAGGTAGTATTAAATTCGTGTCCGTCTGTTGTCTCATAAAGAGAATGGTTCTGCTCATGGTTTTGCAATCAACGTCTAAATTGATGTCGTGCATAGTTGTAATGTTTTATTTTGTTGTTGCCTTGCCCTTGGCTGCTGCTGAACTCCAACCTGAACTCACTTGAATGTCTGTTATTATAACAATTGTATCAAGACGACACTACTCGAATGAGCCTCTCTCCCCATTAAGTTTTCTTTGCTAATGTTGCCTTTGATCATCAAACTGAATCCTATATTCATGAAACTTCCCTAAAATGAGTGTGCAGGGATAACAATATAGAGCGGAGCCAAGTAAATGTTGGGTTCAGTTATTGAATCTTGTTGTTTGATTGCACTTTGAGAAGTTGGAAATAAAAAAATAAATTAGAGATACCTACGTGCAGTCTTTTGAAGCCCAAATATACTAAGATTTAATACATTTGTGAATTTCACTTACTCCGAGCTGAGCTCAACCGAAAACCGATTCTGGTTCAGATGACGTCCATTCTGGATACCGCACAACTCATGTCTAGAATGAGACATAGGTGAACACGAAATACACACAGGTTCATTCACAATTAATGAATTAAATGATAAAACATTGAATTATGAGTTTGACGAATTAGTACAAATGTCTTGAAGAACATTATCCATTTCTGAGATTCACAATCTAATATACGAGGACATCTATACAAGATACGGCGAACATTCAAAAGTTAGTAGAGATTGCTGCATGCTAAACTACGAAGTAGGTATACTGTACATGAGATCATTTAAGTGTTATCATATCACCATTCCACTCGCCATAAGTGAATCATAACTACTGTTGGACACAAGAGATGTTCGAGATACCTCCTCCAGCTTCCCATTTTCCAAAAGCAATATTCGATCAGCCATTAGAACAGTTTCTAATCTGTGGGCAATCACAAGTACCTGCAATCACGAGGTACACAAAGAGAACTAAGATTTTGAAAACACACAACACAACTCAGGCTAAACTATTGTACGAGTCTAAAGAAAAAAAATAAGTTTATGGTTCTTACAGTACGGTTTTCCATTAACCGCTCTAAAGCTTGTCTGACTAAGAGCTCAGATTTGCTATCAAGAGCAGAAGTTGCTTCGTCCAAGAGGAGTATTGAGGAATCTTGATAGATTGCCCTCGCAATAGCTAGCCTATAATTCGTAAGAGAAGCATATCAGATTTGGAGCATATTTGTTGTCATATATGAAGGCAATAAAGGTTTGAGTACAGAAATATGAATGAGTAGACCCGTTATTAAGCTATAACTGAGTAATTTCTAGGGGTTGGGATTTCACCTCTGTTTCTGCCCCCCACTAAAAATTGAACCCCTTTGTCCAATATTGGTTTCATATCCTGCTGGAAGGTTTCTGATGAACTCATCTGCATTCGCAGTCTTTGCTGCATGCTCAACCTTCTTCATATCAATTTTGCCTAAAAAATCCCGGTAGCCAATGTTTTCAGCAACCGTGCCTGAGAAAAGTGTCTGAAAAGTATATGTCAACAATCTTTTGATGCATTAAACAGAGATAAACTACCCAGAAAAGACCAAAGAACTAGCTAATACTTTGTCAAACCAAATGATGAAATACAACTATAACAAAATGATAAAAAAAGAAAAGAAAAAAGATATATATCTATGCTTGAAAGGTAAAAATAGACTCACTGTGTCCTGAGAAACTAGACCAACATGCTGCCGAAGACTTTCCAGTGTAAAGCTCCGGATATTATGATCATCAATAAGGATAGAACCTGCCAATAAAGGAAGAATTAAGTAAGTAATACAAGAGAAATAGAGTTGATATTTCGCGCCCAGAATAAAAAAGCCACGTAATCAAAAGAGCTGATTAGCTGACTAGACCACAACAATTACAACAATTGAAACCAAATAATAGGCGGAGCCCACTCAAGCATATCGGTTATTTTTAATCCCTCACCACACAGAGGCTCATAAAGACGAAGAAGCAGTTTCAAGAAGGTTGTCTTTCCCCCTCCAGAAGGCCCTACAAGAGCAACAGTCTCTCCAGGTTTGATATGAAGATTCAACGTATTTAAGACAAGAGGCATACTTTCTCCGTACTTAAATGAAACATCGCAAAACTTTACATTTCCAGTAACAGACCCAAAATCAATTGCATCTGGTTTTTCAATAATCTGTATTCAGAAATAAGAGATTCAGAACCTTAAAAATATGCTTTGCTGCACGCCAAGCAATTAGCAAACTTGGCCTATCTTTACTCTCTACAAAAATATATCACAGCTGAAAATGAAAACACTAAAATGCACAAAACATATATTTTCTATGCCACAGAAGCATCCTTTTTTAACATGGTCGGTCAAACCTGAACTAGTGTGAACAATTGCCACTCCTTCCAATTCGAGCCAGCTGAACCATATGATCCATAGACAGTCTTAAGAGAATAAATCTGTGCCTCACATTTTACCATTTACTTTTATTTAAAACAGCAACAATAAAACAAAAGTTGATAACAGAAGATGAATACCTGGGAGCTGAACTTGGTTAAATCGAACAAGCGCTCTATAGCTGGTTCTCCCTGTTTCAACTCATTGTATGCCTTACCAACACCCTGCATGATTCTTCGTGTTTAGCTAGAACAATTCAAATGACCCAATATGGAAGGAAAAAATTAAGTGAACAATCACAAAGCGTCAAACGAATATTAGTAAATTAGTAACTGAATGCAAATGATAAACCACCTATAGGGATCATATATGCATAATTTTGATTGGTTAGAAGACAAACATGTAGATAACGAAAGTGATTTGGGAACATGAAGATAGTATACTTCGCATGCTTTCAGTTCATTTTGGCTTCAACCAATGAGTGGGACGACAATCATTGATTCTAATTAGAGGATCAAACTATTACCTGGATCGGCTCAATCAATAGAAACAGTGAAGTTACAAAAGAAAGCATGCCAGCACCATCAATAGCTCCTCTGGAAACCACCACTGAGCCAACACAAAATATCAGCAGCGTTCCGATATATACACCTTGTACAATCTGAGGAATGAATGCTTTCATTCTCTTCTTTTTCGACTGTTCAAATAGGTCTGCCTGTGCAAGCTTTTGAAAGCGTGCGCTTTCACACTGCTCAGCATTACTTGCTTTTATAAAAAGCATCGACGGAAGGACCTAAAAATTAGCATTTTCAGTTTACAAATAAACCCAAAACTGAGATCTTCTGAACTATTACAACAACAACAACACAACTTTCAAAATCTGCAAAGAAGCAACATCCCACTTCTAATTAATACCGAGAAACATACCTCATTCAAGTACGCAGACAACTTGGCCACACTAAGATGTGCCTTTTTTGATATTTTCGAAAGCCGATGGCCGAGATAACCAATAACGATGGATATACATGGAATGACCTGCAAATTAACAACGCACGTTTTAAATTACTCACATCAGTAAACAACCATTTAAAGCAAGCAAATTCACTAATAAAAAACGCTCTATGGAGACAGTAATTCAATCTTACCAAGGCCGAAACCAACGAAAGAATCAGACTAACTTTCATCATCTGAGTTGCCATTACTGCTAACTGCAGCCCACTCGGCACAATTGTCTATTCCATACAAAAACATACATTACAAACGTAAGAACATAATACACAAAATCAGTAATTTTAGGTATTCAAATAAAATTGAATTCAAGAAAAAAAATCACCAAATAGACTCACATTGAGTAGGGCATATACAGTATCTGCAATATCAGAAGCCTCAGCGGTAATCCGATACGCAACATCACCAGTCAAAACACCACCACCACCTTCAAAAAAACTCAAATTCCTCTTCAAAACCCTCTCAAAAACATAAACCCTAATCTTATACGAAGAATTTAAAGCCGCTTCCCAAAGAAAAACCTGTTGCCAGTAAGTAGCAACCAACCTAGCCAAAACCAAAACCCCCAAAAACAAACCCTCTTTTGTTAATCTGGTAGCATCAATTTTACTAAAAATCTCAGAGAATTTCCCAACTTTAGGAACAACTTTGGAAAGACAATAAACAGAGATTAAACTACATATCCAACCCTTAATAATCAATTTCCATTCTGATTGAACAAAGGGTTTGATTGGAGATAGAGAAGGAAGAGTTAGAGGTAACGAGTCGAATCGTGACTCAGTCTTCTCCTTGTTTAGGGAGGAGTTTAAAGGATTTACAGAAGGAGAAAATGAGGAGTGTATTCTAGTGTGTCTGGTTTTGAGTGAGATTAATTTAATGGTGGAAGTTTTTGAGTGGAGGCTCAAGTAAGTTGGTCTTGGGCTGAAGCTAGGGCAAACTAGAGGAGGAGGAGTGAATCGGATCACCGCCATTTTGAAGACGAGATGGCGCCAATTTCAAGAGAAACTGGACTATATAGACGACGCGAAATCAACTAGGGTAGTACCAGAAGAAAGAAAACGCTGCTCAACGATACTCGAGAGTCGAGATTATGCGAGAGGGAAAATAGCATGTTTACTTTGGACAGTGAATCAATCCTAAAAATCAGAATTAGTTAATTTTTTACTTTTAAAAAATTATTCTGCTCAAACTAATTTTAAATATTTTTATTTCCAAAAATTAAAAAATAATTTTTTAAATGGTCTCCAAACATGATACTAAAGATATATCAAATTATGAGAGCCTGAGCCCAGTGAAATCCTAGGTGTCAATTCCATATTTGTGATTCATGACATTCAGGACCCACCGATCCCAAAAAAATTTACAATTCCTAATGGTCTAGATTTAGACTCCTGGAATTGTTCTCCTCTAGTAATTTCCATGTGGTTAACAGATTGATAATGAACTAGTACAAATATTCTGACGAACATATGGCCATTTGGAGCACAAGATCTATGTCAAATATATGTTGCATACAAGAAGTATGGATTCAGGGAGATATAATGGATCATCGCCTGACTCACTTTATCTCATCTCGAGAAGGAGACGTGGAAGATCCGCAAATTATCTTCTGACGTCACGCATCTTCCAGAGATGTCAGGCGCGTGACTGGATTCCAAACATGTTCTTCTTGAATGTCCTGATTCAACGCCAAAGCATTTCCTGCATACCATATAGTATTCATCTTTGCTTGGCGATCAACATTAAATGCTGAGCCAGGGATGCAGAGACAGGTGGAGACTTCTCAGCGGACTGGGATCCTTAATGGGATCTCAATGGACACAAGAAATGGACACATCAATCAGCTGCGCAACTAAGGATAGCTGGCAAAGAGAAAGTCTATCAATACTAGACTTGATCTTAAGAGAAGGAGGTCGAACATTTGATAGAGCCAAGAGAGAGAAGAAAATCTCTGATACTCAATTAAATCAGTTCACTGTAATCATAGTCTTTCTTGTCCTCAAATCTAAGATACTTAATAAACTATTAAACTCATTACCTCGTGGACGTAGGCATAGCCGAACCACGTAAAACCTCTTGTGTTAAGTGTTAACTTAGTTGCTTGCTTTATTTACACTGAATTTCTTTAGATAATGGTGGTGTGATTGCTCGATTACATTTATCTGAATAACTCATTCATCTTAACGCATTTCAGTGCTTTACTCATAGCTACGGTCATTGCACAACTTACATTGAATAATTGTTACATTTGTTCTCTGCGTAAACTATAGGAAAAATAGTAGTTACAAACTTAGAGGGATTTAGATCTTTTGTAACGAGTAGTTCTATCCACAAAGGAATTTTTTTTTAGGGTTTTCCGGTGGAATATTTTTAGAGACGTAGCTTGGAAGGAAAATAAAGCCATATGATCAAACCACTTTTCACCTTTGGTGGTGAAAGCGTAAAAAAACAGTAACAATGCTTGCAGAAGAAATGCATACTGAAGATTTTAACAAAATAATAAACCACATTCTACGAAAAACTGAAAGAAACTCAACATTTTAGTTGGTTGGTCGTCTAGTGCTAAAGGAATTGATGAAAAATTGAGACGTCAAATTTTTTGGATTTGAATTTATAGCTTGGAAATGAAAAAATTTCAAAGCGAAAAACGATTAAAGAAATCATGGCTTACAACTCAAAGAGAACACTTATAAATAGGGATGATCAGACTTCTATAGAAATTCATCCCATTAAAGAAATTTAGTTAATCTCCCAAAAATCAGGACCCATAATATCGATTTTTTTAATATATTAAAAAAAAGTCAATACATTGAATAAAAAGATCTTTGAAATTATCTAACGACCGGATGAGAAAGAAAACTAAAAAAACATCCGTTTAAAAAAACAAATAATATACATACATCACGTCATCGGATGATTTTTTACCATATCCGGTCATCCAAGAACCTATATAAATTGGAGGGTAGCATCCGAATTTCATAACTACCGATTACGTACAATCGGTAATTATTTATCTCTCGTGTTACCGATTATCCATAATCGATAATTATTTATGTTCACTAACTACCGATTGTTGCAATAAAAATCCTGGACAATAAAACCATTATAATCGGTAGATAAAATTGATCTTTAAACTACCGATTACAAAGTTAAAAATTTAAAAGTTTAATTCATTACATGTCAATCAGTGGATATAAATTTTCAATTCCTACCGATTGTGAAAGATGAAGAGTTTTTATCGATTTTGGAAGGTTTTGAGAAATTCAATTTGGGGCAACTTACATAATCGGTAGTTTAAGTACTCCATTAAACTACCGATTATACAATCGGTAGGAAAATAAATCACGATCCTACCGATTGTACAAAACTAAAACTCGAAAAATCAATCTAAAACACTCTCGATTTCTAATCCAAAACTAACTATAATCATTTTCTAATAACCAAATTAATCAACTAATTAATCAAAATTAATATTAATTAAGCAAGGGTAGATTAGCCATTATAGAAAATAGATGGATAAAATATTTTTTGAGATTACTTCAAAATAACCTTATTTTATCTTATTAGTCGTCCCTAATTAGTTTTTGGTAGCCCTCAAAAACGCCAGGATAATTAGAGCAAGACCATTTACATCATATGGAGGTGACTACGAGGTGGCTTAGTGATGGTATAAATATTGTTTTATCCCTCATTTTTTATAAATATATTTGTACCTTTTCTTCGTTAAAATAAATTAGATTTGAGGGATTTTTTATTTAAGCATAATAACATCGTTACATAGGTTTGGTTTTTGATCCAGAGAGATTTGACAAGTAGAGTTCATATGGAAGTAATTGAGAAGTTAAAGATGGTGGCCTTTATGAATTAAATTAATTTAGAGAGATTTAAAAGGCTAGAGTGGTGATAAGATAGTGACGATAATACTTGTTAATGAATCAATGTAAAACACCAAGAACACGAAATACAATACAAGCATATCCCAACATAAAAACTTATATAAAAACCTGAACCCAAATTCAATTAGCCGGGTGCTATAGAAAAAAGTTTTGCCATTGTAATAGAAGGAACATCAACAAAAATAACATTTTTTAAATATCAAAATTAAAATATATGCAATAAAAAGAAAAAAAAAAGTCATAAATTTGCTCGCCTAAATTATCGCCGAGCTCGGTATGCTTAACGACGTCCCTAGTATAAATAATCTGGTATATTTAATTTTATAAGGTGTTTGGGTATTATTTAAGAAGTTGTTTTCTTTATCTTCTGGATATAAAAAGTTAAAAATCAATTTGGATATACAATTTTAGAATGATTTTTAAAAATAAAAAATTATCTTTTTATAAAATAAAAGTATTTTATTTTTACTTTTTTTCTTCTAGTATCCAACCACCCTATCATCAGATATTGACTTTTGTAGAAACAAAAAACACTTCTATTTCTAGTATCCAAACGATCCCTCTTTTAACATATTTGCCTTTCCACTAAAACCCCCAACTCTCTCTCTTTCAGTCCCTCTTTTGGGTTTTTTCTCTCAGTCTGTCTGTACAGTAATCGAAAACCTAAAACAAATTTGGTTTTTTTATCATCTGTATCTCCTTGGACGGAAAACTGGTATGTATTCATTCAATCTTTCTCTCTATTTACTAGTGTTCATTGAATTTGTTTATTGATTTGGAAAACCCATTATTCATTTTAGTCAGATTTAGGATTTTTTGAATTCTATCTTCCATAATCTTTTGAATTTAGGTTTGATGAACATAAATTATTGTTTGGATAGAAAGAAAAACAAGGTTGAGGTTTGAGGTTCTTGGGATTTGGGGTTTTCTATTGAATTTTAGGTGTGAAGGAGAGGGATAATGTGTATGCACTTTGTGTTATTCAGAAGTGTTATTAGGAGGGTTGCTACGATGCTGCTTCCAGCGTTAACAATTCCACTTTTTGGACTATGGGCAGGCAATTTTCAGGTGTTGCCACCTGGTTTTAGGTCTGAGATTATGTCTCCCCCTAGACTAGCTGCTCTAATAGTTTTGGTGTTGTATTTTGGAGTGTTGATGCGTATGAAATGAAATCAGTACTTCTTATTGAGAGGTTGTATTTTTTTCTTTCAGTCTTTGGGGTTCTACTTGTGTATTGATGAACTTGCCAAATGAAAGGGCTGTCCTTTTTGTGTTTAAGTTTACTCCAGTAATTTAGTTATCGTAAAATGAATCAGAACCTGAATTAAGAGTAGAAATGTGAAGTGTAAGATATATCTCAAGGAGTAGTAGTCTGACATATCTAAGCTATAGCAACCCATTAATGGTACGAAACAGTTATAAGCTTCAGTTTATGGATTGGTTAGGTTTTGGTGTTACAACTGTCTTTACACGCATGTGTTGGTATCCTCCATCAAAACTCTAACTCCCAAAATCTCCTCACATTCCAGAGCTTTGAGGAAATACAGCAATGGCTTCTCATCGATCCTTGATCAATGTTTATAAGAATGCCGTCAATTTCTCCCAAGTCCGTTCGATCTTTACAACCTCACATCTTGAGATGTCTTTTGCTGATAAGATCAGAAGAGCAATGGCTAAAGATCCTATCAATACACAGGCAAATCCACATTCTTTCACCTTACTTAGTAAGTATACTCTCTTTTAACTTTTATGTCTTGATCTTGAAAATTCATCACATCCAAAATAGTTCTTTTTTACATGTACAAAAATGCCACTGAATTTCAGGATTTGCTGATGAGATAATGAGTGCTAGAAAAGCATTGCAATGTAAGCAATTCGAAGTCGGGAGAATTAGCGATGAGACGCTCGCAGATTCATTAAAACAAGAATCATTAATTCGAGTTCTTGGATGTTTTGATAATACTGGAGAGGTAGAATTTTTTGTGAACATTTGCAATTTAACCTTGTCTTTTAGGTCAATTATGAAACATTTGTATTGAACATTATTTTGTTTGTAGAATTTAAAAGCAAGTCAGAAAAAAGAGGCAGCAAAGGAGTGTAATTGCACATTGGGAGAAGTAGAGAATGTGTTGGGGAGGTTTAGGTGGATTAAGGAAGCACGAAAGAAGATGGATAAGTTAAAGGCGGAAGGGAAACCAATGCCCCAGAACATGATCGAGGTACATTTTCTTATATATCTTTTTCGTTTTTGCGGGTTTCAGAATGAGACTTATTGGATAGTTTAGGTGAGGCACATGGAGGTGGGGATCTACAGTTTTACCTCGTGTGTTTCTGAACACTTGTGTCTCTTAAGTTCGTATCGTAATATTCTTATCTCGTACGGACCATCAAGGTGGCAATTAGTTTTCTAGATTTTGAATATGATCTCGTTTAATTGGAACAGTTCTGGCTAGAAAATGTATAGATAAAAACGAGGTAGACTACTATTTGCCTATTTGAGCATAATTAAGCTCAAAATTCATTTTTCTTTCACTAACTCAAACTTGATACTGATCATATTCTTACCTTGTCGGATATGTTGAATTAAGATGGGATCTCCTCATGGAATATCTATAATGGACACTAGTTATTATTAAATCTCAGATTAGGCTTTCATGCTTCCATCTCTTTGTTGGATACCGTCGAGTAACAATTCTTGGATTCTACTTGCTAAGGATTTGTAGGTGATACATCTTAAAAGCCAATATCACTGTAATTCTTATTGTTTGCTAACTGCATGTCTGCATCCTTTCTTTCTTTCCTTTATATTTACATCTTATTAATGCTGTCCTGGTTCAAAATTTGATGGGTTCATAGTGCTAATTGCATCTGTCTTTTCATTTGTTAAGTATATCTTATTAATATTGTGCAGATTCAAAAGTTGATGGGCTCGACAGCTACAGATTTGGCCAGGTCTAATTAGGCAATGAGTGGATCTTAAAGAAGATAAACGAGGTTCATATTCTTCCCTTTTATGACACATTTCAATACTTCGTCTCTAATCTTATCATGCTACAAAGAGTAGCCACTCATATAATCCATCGGGATGATAATAAACATTTACACATTTCACTTGACATACAAACATGGCACAAGGAGTTCTTCCGAAAGAAGTCACCTTTCCTAACCATCTTTAGTTCTATAACATGTTAAGAGTATAATTATTATGATGTGCTTGTGAGTTCTCTTAACCTATAGGTCAAAATTCTTACAAAATTATACGGAGCTTGTAGTTTTACTTCATTCACTAACTCGCCTATGTAATGTCGTTCATGAAGGTGTTGTGCAAAGGATTAAATGAAAAACAGTCTGCAGAATTAAAGGTTCCTCAGGAAAAAGCTTTGGTGGTGATAGAGAAACAACATCAGGTTGCATGCCATTTTTTCTGTCTGTAACTGGGTCTGTTTTGACACTTCAATGTCCATAGGATGTGAAAGAATATCTGTTGAGAGACGACATCAGGTTGCATGCTCTGTGAGGCAAAAGGTTGTGTTAATTGTTATTGCCATTTTTATGATTCTACCTAGTGCAGTTTATGAAATATATTATATTTGGTTATCAAGCCACATGGGTGCGCACGCGTGCACACACACGCACGCACACACGCGCGCACACGGTTGATGTTATGTTATGGTCAATGCATGATAGTGCAAACATTGTTGTAATTGATGGAAGGGTTTGGAAGATTCTTTCCTCTTCACTCTTATATTACCACTAGATGTCCAAGTACAACAGACTTCCGTAAACCTTTACTCACCATGAATTATGATCCCATGATCTCTGGATTACTCCTTTATCAATAGATCGTGGGAAGTAAAAATTACTAATAGATATCTGGTTGTGAAGTAAAAACAATTTGTAGTGGGCATTCTTTTATCAATTTTCGCTTGCATTTGAGTAGCATCTTGTCCCCTCATTTATGATGAAACAAATTGGATCTTAACTTCAAATAGCTGTTGAACATCAGTACGCATCATTACATAAAATGTCTCCTCCTCTTCCTTTTCCTCTACATCTTCTCGTGATACTCTTTACCATCTTTTGTTTTCATTCTAGTGTTTTAGTTCAGTCTACCGTTTCCAAAAACAAAACTTTCCAGATTATAAACACCGGGGAATTTAATTACAGGTGGCTGACAAGCGAATACGATGAAGATGATATGTCGGCTAGTCTCAACTTTATTGATTTTCCTCACCAACTTTCCCGTTACCCATTCGGATTATATTTCTATATAACATTACCCCGAATGCATCTTTTCTGGGCATAGGTGCTCCAATTCCTGAAGAAGGGGATCAATATCTTGGTAGGATCCACAAAGTTCGTTGGGTTTGGGGTGCTAATCTCAATGACCCTGTTCGTGAAAATGCAACTCTCACTTTTCGGTCGGGACGGGAATTTAGTCCGTGCAGATGCCGATCGTCGTATTGTTTGGCAAACTAACACAGCCAACAAAGGTGTTACTGGTGTTTCTATGAAAGCTAACGGGAATTTAGTTCTTCATGATAAAAAAAGGGAGGTCTATCTGGCAGAGTTTCCAGCATCCAACTGACACTCTTTTAGTAGGTCAATCACTTCAGCTCAAAGGTAGCAGTACGAAACTCGTAAGCCGTACATCAAACCGGGACAGTCGTGATGGTCGTCACAGTATGACGATTGACGATAAAAAAGGATTCATAATGTATCTAAACCATTCAGGTAAACTTGTTCCATATGCAGAATGGGAAGCAATGGGTCTTTTAAATGTGACATTTCATTCTGTTCAAAGAATCAATCCAGTTCAAGTCGTCGAACCGCCACCACGGTTTCCTTCACCTGGTCCATTTCGTGCTCTAACACCGGGAACTACCACTTACTTTTTAACACTGGGTTTCACTAACAAAACTAGAAGAGTTATACTTAAGAAAATTGATAAAACTTTTACCTACTCATTTCTTAGGTTAGAGTCCGATGGAAACATGAAACTTCATATTTTCGCTGAATATGCATTTGAGGAAATATATTACAGATATTGGGAGATCTAATATATGCATGTTTACTGATGTGGGTACCAAATGTTTCTGGGTGCACTAAAATTCATACAAGACAAAACATCCATGACAACGAGAAAAAACATCCATGGTAACGAGAAAAGATTAGTATTAGTATACACCCCAAAATTAATACCCCTATTATAGCAGGTCACAATGTAATTTTGGTCACACGACCCATTCAAGCCTACAAGTACTCAACTCACCAATCGGTGACATCGTGGAATTGTATAGTATAGTATGTATTGTCCACAGAAGATTAAGTTAGGGTGAATAACATCACAGTGTTCTGGGTTGGAAAATTATTTTTTAAACCTTTAAAGTGCCATGCGGGGCAGTGAACCCACTACAGAATCCAAAGTTTTTTTTTTCTTTTCTTTTCCGATGATCGATACAATACAACAGTCATCTAAGTTAGTCGTAAGATTTTATTCGAATTATCTAAAAGATTACGTATTGGAACCACAAGAGTCATGGTCAGAAACTTTAACATTATCACTCGAGTAGTTAGTAACTTAGTAGCATAATACTAACAATTATTTTCCATCCGATTAAATTATAAAGGTAGAATTTTTATTTTTAGTTGTCCATCTAGGTAGGTATAGTTTCTTAGATAAGTTTTTTTTTTATATATATATCTTTATTAATTATACTAATATTATACTACAATAAATTTTAATACTTCTAGTTTTTATTAAAAAAAAAGAATAATATAAGAAAAAAATTATAATAATTTTTATATTTTTTTTAAATCTAATATAAACTTATTTTTCGTCTTTGATATTTCTTCTATCGAAAATTAAGCTAAATAAATTATGATGATACGAATCTAATGCACTTTTCCAAAAGTTCATTGGATCTTTTGAAACTATCAAATTTAACTAAGATAAGATTAAGATGGTAGGTTGTTTGTCTCATTCAAACATCAGTATTAGAAGACAATATCAAGATTTTCTTTCCCCAACAATTTTATAAGGTATGCTCTGTAAGACTGTAACTGGATGTGGAAGATCGGTAAAGGGGCAGAGAGATGTAAGAGCCTAGATAGTAGATAGAAGCCCATTATAGTGACAATTTCAACCGAACATAATTAAGGTAGGGGTGAGCAAGGGATTAATATTACATGCCGATTTGATATCACTCGTGTCTAATCTATTAATATTATAAATTTAAGATTTTTATCCGTGTCCGATTACCCGATGAATATAACATCCACAGGTAAACGGTTTAGAAACGAATGAATTAACGGGTTTTATGAAAACATGATGTTTACACAGATATTCCTTACACCTGAATTTTTTCAAAGCAAGCATCGAAAAGGGCGGAATCATGATCCAAGGTGGAAAAGGGCTAAAATAAAATACAATTACAAAACGAATGTCATTGTTCGAAGAAAAAAACATGACTAACAACACAAACTTCTGGATTTGTTTGAGTGAAAATAAAATTTTTAATAAGTCAAATTTTTAATTTTTCAAACTAATCAAGAACCAACAATTTTTTTATTCGGATATCAAGTTCTTGCAATTTTAGACAATAATTTTTGTTATGTAATAGTTTTTCCTACTATATATATATAGTGAAATTTAGATGTACGATTGACTAAATTATATAAGTACAACAACTTGGGTACATTAAACCACATAAATTGAAGGAACTAGGTAGACTTAACCCTAAATATTAGATAGGACTTAATATAGAATACCAGATGATCGCGTGTGGTGGGAGGCCGATCGAAGATCCGATTGAATTCGATCCGATTTAGTTTTAACTAAAATCAATTATTTTACGATGGAAAATAAATTAGGAACTTATGTATTCCTTATTAATTGTTTTTGTTTTACATCATAGTTTTTATACCCCACATTTTTTAATTTTTGTTGTTTTAATGTGAAGCAATTAAAGGTGAAATTGATGGAATTTAATCTATTTAATGTAGTTAAAGCATAATTGAGGACCCAAATCTCTGATTATCAAATCAATTTTATGAAAAAAATGATCAATTTCGATCAAATTTGATTGAATTGAATGAAATTAAATGAAACTGATACCAATTAGATTATACCACGATTTTTCAAGGTTTTTCGGTGGAAATAATTGACAACCAATTCGAGTTATGATCGATTTGATGGTGCTTAATGATAGTTGGGGATTATAACTCTTCGATTATCAAAATAATTTTAGAAAAAAAATGATCAATTCATATTCAATTGAATCGATTAAAAATTAAAAAAAAAAATATCACGACACATTACATTTTCAACCCCACTGTGATCATATAGAAGGACTCCCTTCGGTCGTCTAATAAAATTCAAAGAAACCAAAAAGTTGTTGCAGATTATAATTTTTTTTTATTTTAGAGGAGGGACTAGTGCTAGATCTAGTCCACCCTTATTTCCGCCACTATGTATTAACTTGTCATAACGTGTGGTTGATTGATTAGGGTGGTTGTGTAGACGGTTTGGAACACGATGAATCTCTCATACGGATTAGAAACAGATTCTCAGTATTACTCAACGTGTTATTATATCACGATTTCTGAATATCTATTGATAAGTTACCATAATATCGGTAGAACGCAATATGTGTTTGAATCTATTTGATTTATCTCATAATAAAATAGGCAATTTTATCTTTTTTTTGGTTACATAGTACAGTGTCCCAAGAAGTACTACCTAGGTATACTATTCTAGGATTTATGCTTATCGTTTTACCTTTTAATTTTTTTCTTCCTTTTACATAAGTGGGGTACTTGCTTATCATTTTTTTTATTTTTAATTTTTTTATTATTTTTTTTTGCCAAACTTAATTAGTTAGCATTTCTTTCACGATTATTAAAAGAAAATACCAATTTAAAATTTCAGTGGTTATGATCTTTTTATTTTATATAAATCGATAGTCTTTGATAGTGAAAATTTAACAGTATTTCTTTTGTCCAAGTTATATAAGCGGAGAATATATTTTTATTTGTCCAACTAGATAGGTAGAGTTCATATTTCAAGACTATTTTTGACATATATATCCTTATTAATGTTACATAGATATTATCATAATTAATTTGATGTTGCTAGTATTAAAAATATAATAAAGGATAAAATAAAAAACGAGATGAATTTTTATAAAACCTATATATTTTCTTAATCTAAAATATTTAAATTTTCCGATTATATAACTTGGACGAAAATAATATTTTCTTAATATGTGGATGTATCTCTTTAGCACTATCTCCTTCCTATAAAAAAATGTCTCTTTTTATAGAACGGAGGGAATAGTTGCTTATTGCTGAATTTTAGATTCTACCCGCGAGAGCGTATGTTGTAGATTTATTCTGGCCAAATGGATGCAAATTGCGTTTATAATGTTTGGTAGCATACATGCATATTTTTCATGGTCCTTTTCTAACAACACCTTAGAGCAACTGCAGTGGACGATCAGATCAAAGAGTAAACACCAGAAATGGTCTTTGGTCCGATTTTGTGAGACGCAACGGACGACTAAATGTAGTATTTGGTCCAAAAATTGAACAGTATCCGATCATGTTTAGTCAAGAAAATGGTCCAAAACAGATATAGTCTGACGCTCATGTAAGACAGCGTTTTCCCAAAACGCCATTGTACGAGGACGTTTATAAACACAAACGTCATTTCTGAAAGACGTTTATCAAAACGTTTCTAAAGAACAACGTTTTTGAAACGTTTCTAAAGAACAACGTTTTTGAAACGTTGTATTAAAAGAGCGATTCTGAATTGAAACGTTGTATTAAAAGAGCGTTTTTGAAACGTTGTATTAAAACGACGTTTCTGAAACGTTGTATTAAACGTTTATTAAGAACAGCGTTTTTGAAACGTTGTATTAAAACAGCGTTTTCAAAATTAACGGTCCTCTACACCAACGTTTAGGCTTTCAAACGTTGTTATGTGGGCGTTTTTTTTTGAAATGCTGTTTTAGAAGAGCGTTTGAGTTTTGACGCTACTTTACTAAGACGTTTTTCTATGTTTTATATCAAAACGCTTCAGTACAGTAACGTTTGACGTTTGAGTACATAACGCTTCATTACAGGAGCGTATGTTTAAAACGCTAATCTAAATGAACGTCAAAAACATAACGTTTGTCTAGTTAAACGTCTGTGTAATATACGTCACTTTAATATAGCGTTTGATAATTAACGCTTATTTACAACAGCGTAATATCATATTTAGTCATGTTTTCGTTGCGTTTTTTTTTTAAACGACCAAACAGATTTGGTCTTTGATCGATGGTCTGGTCCAACCGCTGCAGTTTGTCACAGGGGTGCACCAAATGGCTCAACACATGGCTAATTCACCCTTGTGCACCACCTTGGCTAGCCCTTTTGGCTAAGTGGCTAGCCTCATTCTAGAATCTTCCACCATTTGTCTTTTTCTTAGAACATTCTAGAATAGTGTAGATATTTGTGGATAAGATTGGAATAATCTAGAAGTAGATCCTAGCCATACATTTGTATAGATCTTAGATAAGTTTCTAGAACATTCCTGGCTCCCAACTAGTATAAATAGGGATGCCATTCTCATTTGTAATCATCCAACAATCCAATTATTCAAGTAAGAGAGTAATACAAACTTAATTCTCTCATTCAATCATTCTCTCTTGTTCTTGAGTGTTCTTGAGCGTTCTTAAGTTTCTTGTGAGTTTTGATCTTGAGTAGTTACACAAGGTTGGTTAAACTTTGTTTGGGAGGCTGACTTGCCTAGTAACGGAATTCTAGTCAAGTGCCGCACGGAGTAAAGTCGAGGCGAAGGACCGACCCCGTAACAAGTTGCTCTTAGATTATATTCATAAAGCCTAGTGAAATCTAATAAAGACATTTTAACGGCTACTAAACTACAAAATTGAATTTTCACTTCATCTTTTACGTGCTACTTCATGAGAGGTGGTACGTGTTAGTCATTAAACAATCACATTGAATACCATGGAGTGGAAGACAAAATTGACATCAATCACATAAATTTTAATTATAAAAATAAAAGTGAAGTGAAAGAAAATTCCCACTTGTTTAATTTGTTGAATTCTCTGAAAAAGAAACCAGCTCTTTTGTTTAATCTTTATTATCTTTATCTCAATTTTTCATCATCAATTTCTCACTTTTTCTCTCTGGTTGTTTCCATATTCTTCTGCAACCATCTAAAGTATGAAACAAACCACTGTGCACAGACAAAAAAACACCAACAACAAAGCAAATTACAACTTAAAGCAATTTCATATCCAAACAAACAAATTAGCATAACAGCCACACTACTGCAAAGTCTACAAGAAACCCCCCCCCCCCTCCCCCCCTTTGATCTAAATTTTGTCCTCATAAGTAACAAACTCAAACCCCCCAAAATACACAAATTCCTTTACAAGAAGAACCCATCAAATTCATCCTCCTCCATTAATTTCATTCGCTGAATTTTTCAGCTAAACATTTGCTGAATTCTTACTCTGTTTTTCTCATAAAAAAAACAGAGTAAGAACAGGGAAAAAACAAATAAGAATATAATTATTTTTTTCTCTGTAAAATTCTTACAACCCCATCTCTATCTTCTTTCTAAGGTGTTTGCAGAGATGACTGTGATGGGTGTAGTAGAGTAGGGTGAGGAAGAAAGAAAGAAAACATGGGTAATTGTGTTTCCTAGAAATGTGTGTAATTTTTTCTTATGATTGGGTATCACCACCTCATCTTCAGAAAAAACCCACTCATTTTTTCTCCACAGTCTGAAACCCTTTTGTCTTACACACCCAGTGAGAAAGAACTATCCACGTGAAACAGAGTATGTTAAAAAAAATTACTCCTTTTTTTACTTTTTGTTGCATGAGTAAGGATAGACAAGTGTCGTAATGGAGGGTTCAGTTTTTTAGCCCCTTGGATTCATCGCAAATTGGTTGTATTTAACATTTTTGTCATGATGATGAATGATGGCCACTTTCTGTGTAATTCCACCTTCCACCTCCACAGTATACAGCTGCTGCTCTAACCTCATCTCGTTCCTTACCACGTGGCCCTGCTTCAGTAACGTCTCTATATACCTCCTCCTCCTCCCTCACCACCACCTCTCTATAAGTCTACTCCAACCCTAAACCCCCTTTCACCAATTCTTGATTCATTTATTTTTTTTGATGGCTTCCTTACTTAGATTTAGGAAGCTATGTTATGTAGAACCTTCTGTTAGTAAATGTTCTTTTCAATCTTTTGATAAGGTTATTAAGAAACATGATAATCAATCTTGTATTCCTCCTCCACCACCACCACCACCTCTGCGTAAACTTACTAGTGATAATGTTGATAAGAGGAAGGTTTTGAGGAGGAGAAGAGAATCGAAAGAATGGAGATGTCTAGATTGGTGTTGTTGGATGATTGGTTATATATGTACGACATGGTGGTTGTTATTAGTACTGTATAATGCATTGCCGGGGTTTGAAGTGCCGGAGTCGCCTGGGATTAAACTTAAAAAAGAAGGATTAACTGCATTACATCCGGTTGTGCTAATACCTGGCATTGTTACTGGTGGATTAGAGCTTTGGGAGGGGAAACCTTGTGCAGATGGTCTTTTTCGGAAACGACTATGGGGTGGTAGTTTTACTGAAATTTTCAAGAGGTTTGAACTCTTAAACTTCGAATTGAACTGAAATTTCATGACTGTTTGTTGTAATTTGATTGTGTTCTTCTTGGTTTTGATTAAAGCTATGAATTTTGAATCTGTCAGGCCTTTGTGTTGGTTAGAACATATGTCTTTAGACAATGAAACAGGATTAGACCCACCAGGGATACGTGTTCGAGCTGTCCCGGGGTTAGTTGCTGCTGATTATTTCGCTTCTTGGTACTTTGTATGGGCAGTTCTTATTGAGAATTTGGCTAAAATTGGGTATGAAGGGAAGAACATGCATATGGCTGCTTACGATTGGAGACTGTCTTTCCAGAATACTGAGGTAACTGCATACATTTCTGTGTATTTTTTCTGTATGATGTGTTAAATAAATTCAAGCGTAAATCAAACATTATCACTCTCTTGGGTTTTGCTATGAGCATTGAGCAGAATTGACTATAAATTTGAATTTTTCGGTGAAACATACATTAGTGCATTCTAATGATTAGCCCAAGGAAGTTTAAAATCGTTAACAAGACAAGAAAATCTACTGATGATGCCCAGTAAAAGTAGAAGTGGGAATTATAACAATGTGCATATCCCTCGGTCTTAAAATGAGGGAGCACATGTCCAGCATTTCCCATAAATCTGCTAGCTGATGCATGTAACACCAAGGCATTATAGTGATTAAACTATTGACTCTCCTTTCATATGTAGTTTCCCACATCCAAACACTTGCATTTTTCTTGTACTTCAGTCTTTCACACTGCGCTCAATTGTGACCATGATTCTCGATTTGTTGGTTGTTTGATCTAATTCAAAGTCCAGCATTTCATAGCTCAGATACTAATCAAATACATTGTTATCTCGGAAAGAGCAGGTCCGAGACCAAGCTCTAAGTAGACTGAAGAGTAAAATTGAACTTATGTATGTGACTAATGGATATAAGAAGGTTGTAGTTGTGCCTCATTCAATGGGGGTTCTCTACTTTCTACATTTCCTTAAATGGGTTGAAGCACCACCTCCAATGGGGGGTGGTGCAGGGCCAGGATGGTGTGCTAAGCACATCAAATCGATTATGAACATTGGTCCTACATTCCTTGGTGTCCCTAAGGCAGCCAGTGGCTTATTTTCTGGAGAGGCTAAAGATGTTGCTTTTGCCAGGTCAGTCTTTCCATCTTTGCTCTGCATTACTCAATTTCCTTAAAAATATAGCTAGTACTTCGCCAACAAATTTGTGAGAGCTTGAGAGGAGACTCAAACGGCAGAGCTTTGAATTTTCATTTCTTAGAGAGGTGAAGGGTTTGAAAAGACGTTACCGTTGAATTGGCTAGGATGTCTGAGCATTAAATGGAAAAGCTATAATGTGCTATTCTTAGTGTTAATCAGCATTTACTTGTATCTGCAGAGCAATGGCGCCTGGGGTTTTAGATTCTGAGCTACTTGGGCTTCAAACTCTAGAACATGTAATGCGAGTATCTCGTACATGGGACTCTATCATGTCCTTAATCCCAAAAGGAGGAGAGACTATCTGGGGTAACATGGATTGGTCTCCTGAAGAAGGCTACGATTGTGATACAACAAAGACGAAGTACATCCCATCTGCTTTGGCCGAAAGTTTACAGTCAACCAATGAAACTGATGGAAAACTAGGTTTCAAGGTCGGGGATCCTGTAAGATACGGAAGGATAATTTCGTTTGGGAAGACAACGTCACAGGTTCAATCTTCCAATCTGCCGTCATTTGATCCTAAGGTACCAAATTATTTCACAATTGTATGTATTCATTGTTAACCATAACTTTGTTGATGTGGCTGACTAATGATATTGAGCAGGAAATTTCACGAGGTCGCCATCACCGCAAGTCAAACTCCTCGTGTGGAGATGTGTGGACGGAATATGATGAAATGAGCAGGGAAAGTATTCGAGGTGTTGCTGACAACAAAGCATACACGGCTAGAACCTTAATAGATTTACTTCACTTTGTAGCTCCAAAAATGATGCAGCGATCTGAGGCTCATTTCTCGTATGGAATAGCAGATAATCTAGATGATCCTAAATACTCCCATTACAAGTACTGGTCCAATCCAATCGAAACCAAGTAAGCAAATTCATCTTTTCATCAATGTGAACAGATATTAACTGTCTTTCTGAGGAAATTCAAGGAGTCATTAATGTTTTGTGAATATTAAACAGGTTGCCTGATGCTCCAGACATGGAAATTTACTGTCTGTATGGGACGGGTATTCCTACGGAAAGATCATATGTGTACAGAACTTCTCCTATGGATAGGTGCAAAAGCATTCCCTTCAGAATAGATAGCTCAGTAGGTGGGAGTGGTGATGGTTGCTTAAGAAATGGTGTACATTTCGTAGATGGGGATGAAAGTGTCCCAGTTCTAAGTGCAGGATTCATGTGTGCAAAAGGCTGGCGTGGAAAGAACAGGTTCAACCCATCAGGTATTCCTACATACATACGTGAATACAAGCACAAAACGCCTGCCTTCTTCGAAGGCCGTGGGTTAGAAAGTGGGGCTCATGTGGATATTATGGGAAATGTTGCACTAATCGAAGACGTAATGCGAGTTGCTGCCGGCGCCACTGGTATGGAAATAGGTGGCGATAAGATTTATTCCGACATTCTAAGAATGTCAGAACGGATAAATTTACGAGTATGAATGATCTCATTGTACGAGGCACAATTTTCTTATAGGATGGATAACCGCTCTTCTGACAATCAATCTCTACAGTTTTCTTTGTGGAAAAACAAAAGCAACAATGAATAACTGAGAGCAGAAAATGAAGGCAGGGACAGAAGTGCAGTAAATGAAATGAGCTGAATTGAAGATTCATATCGGGAGAGATGGGGAAATGAGAATGATTGTATTTGGTCTCCTCATTTAAAGCAGCAGTTAGTAGTGTAGATGAGAGACATGATGAGGTGTAATTTGGTAGGGCTAGAAAGAGAACTTACAGGTTGTGCAGTGTACAATCCCTATAATAACATGAGCTTAAAATGGACTGTAAAAGTCCTAGGGTACATTTTCTGATCACATCTGTATCTTCCCTAATAAAAGAAAATGACACATTTGAACCCTGTTTCGCACAAGGATGATCTAACAAGGATGATCTAAAAACTTGACATCTCGTCGATGTCATTGTAGTATAATGTTAAAGTCACCGAATGATAATACAAATGAATCTGAGTTCACTGATCAAAAAAAAAAACTTGACATGCCCTATGTGACATTTTGTCCTAATTTTGGCAGTTTTAGTACCACCAGTGCCCCAACTCAGAGGTATACCCACATAGGCACTCGATGTTCAATTTCATAGACAGAATTTTTGAGATTAGCATGACTAGCTTATAAATAAAAATAAATCTCATTGTCTTTATCCCTTCCCTAAACCTAAAAAACTTTTTTTTTAAACCCAATTAATTCCCTTTGATTGATTGTATGGTATTTCAAAATAAACAACACCTATGCAGGGCAAATTAAAAATACTAAAATAGGATTGGATCAAACAATTAATGTTATCACTGGGAATATGAAAAAAACTGACAGCAAGCACTTGAACTAGTACTCCCTAAATACCAGAAAAGGTTCAATTTGACATATTTTAAGGCAAAAACGAAAAGTAAAAATATCTTTTTTCTTGGGACAGACTAGTAGAAAACATAAAAGCAATAATGATCTTACTTGTTTTGGATGATTAACAATTCTTTCAATCTTTTAGCATCTCTTGGTCTGGCTGGCCGGTTTGCATGTTTCAGTGGCTTGTAACATTAGTTGTGACCAAAATCTTTTGAATCGGCTTGTCACATTAGTTTCTCTAAATCTTTCAGATAAGTAACACCAGTCTCTCCCAAATCTTTCAAGAAACAAGGCTCTGCGTGTGAGGAACTGCCTCAATGTCTTCCATAGCCTTAGCATTGTCATCCCAAAGATTGTTCAGGTTTAAAGTTTTAGGGTCATAACAATATAGTCTTGTGCGAGGTATGCGGCGGTTGTACCCGTACGAGTACCACAATGGTACTTGATTGTTCTTTGTGATTGTGAATGACTCAATATGTTGACTATATATATCATCCTTGTGCTGTATACTAAACTCCTTAATCCAGCAAGACGAACTTTCGCTGTGTCGTTTTGTTTCAGATTACGCTCTTTCGTGGCGTAACTAGTACCACCATGGCTAATACTGTTTCTCTTGTATACCCATATGTCGGTGCTCTCAGCGGTAGGCTCTGTTTAGTATGTATAAGCCAGATACAAATTATTATTCCCTCCAAGCAACTGACGTCGAGAATAGAGGAAACCATTTTCATATTCAAAATCTTCAGAACGTCGTGGCAATGTGATCGAATGGAACTCCTCAGCTTCCAAATAAAAGGCCACAACCTGATCAGATTCTTCTACCTCATGACCACTAGTGCTTTGGGGCAACCAGTAAAGTGCTCCATTTGCATAGATACCTGTAGAATAATTAAACGTGTGATGGATAAATCCAATGTATCTCCACTGATCGCCACCACCAACAGTATATACACGAATATATCCCTTGTGTTCTTCCTGAAAATAATATATTGTAAGAACCTTGTAATCATCAGTTAAAGGACAATATCCAAATCCACTTGCGAAATGGTCATTGAGAATTGATATATACCGATGCAATTCAGAGCAATCATAGTATGGAAGTACGATAGATTCTCCAGTAAACGGGTTGCAGATCTGAGAAGGAGCTACATAATTATATTTGTAAAAGCAAGCCAGACCATTGCAACACTCGGCTATGAAAACAGCCCTGCTCGGAGAGGTAATATATCTGCCGTGTTGTATCTTTGTGTGTTTTCAGTGTAGTAATAGTTAATTTTTGCATGATCGTAATGATCATAGTCATCTCTGTAGAAAAGTTCTTGCCTAGTAACCTTATCGTGACCACGTTTAACACTAAAAGTGATAGCGAAAACAAAACCCGCCTTACCAGATTTATAATTACGGAGGAGAGCTTTCCAAGTTGTGCATACACGCTTGGCCTGTAAAGCTACCTCGATTGGTAATCGCAAAAGTATGTTTTCTATGATACAGTCGGAAAATTCTCCATGTCGCTGATGATGAATAGTAATACTATTCTTCTTCCTCTCTTACTCGGGTGAAATATAAATAGGTTATAGGGGTAGTTTTATAACAATTCTCTTTCCTTATTCTCGCTGGTCGCTAACATCCCTGATGGGCTGTCAACAGGTCCGGGTACCACTGGACTGGAACCAGACCCGGTTTTAAAAGAAAGACCTGGGTTTTAATTTAGTGGATAGGGAATCGGACCCATTTAAAAACCAAAATATTCGTCGGATCTGAGTACTCGTTGGGTCTTTAAAAATCAGTTATATATTTTTTGATAAATTTATTTTATCTTTTTCGTGTTGGTTTGAATCAAATAAATTTTCATATGAAGTTCTTGTTATATATGTATAATAAATGTTTTAATTAAAAAAAAATCTAAGAAAATAAAAATAAAAAAAGATAAAAATATAAGCAAAACTAGGCGAAACTTTCGACTTTTGAGTAAAATTAGCAAAAAAATAACACATATTCGGATATCCGAAACCTGCGGGTATCCGACGGGTAATACCTTTTAGGACTCGAATGTTTATCGGTTCCAAATGGTTATACCCGTCGGGTACCAATATTGTTAATGAGTCCAATCTTAAGACCCGAAGCCGATTCCCCAGGTTCCAGACCGGATCTAGGTAATCGAGTACCCATTTATAGTCCCACAATGATGATTATTATTTAAATTTTATGATCTAATTTTTAGTTAATATATAATATTATTTTAACACCTCGTTTAGTTGGAAGAATTAGAATTATAAGAATTCAATTTCGAAGGAATTCAATTCTTCCGGTTTAAAAAATGAAAGTTTGGTTGAGGTAATTCAATTATCTCTGTTTTTACCTCGGAATCCAATTTCATTGCACTATTAGACCAGTGCAATGGAAATCTATTATTTTGAAGAGAATCGAATTTCTAAAAAGTCAAAAATCTTAGTTACACATAGTTGATTTGTCCTATTTTATTCAAAGAATTTGACTCATTCCCTTAGAATTGGATTACCTAGGGTCTTTAATTCTTGGAACCAAACATGCTATAAGTTAATTTCACATTTTACGTGTTAAAAACATACAAGTTCAGCTTCACGTTTTAAAAAAAATACTAATAGTTAAGTTATATTAAAACTAAAAAAAAAAAAAACCTATCATCATGTTCATGGGTATTTTTACATAAAAAAGTAAGTAAAAAACCTTACTATTTGGGCTGTCGCCCTTGGTTTTTGAGGATTGCATAGAATTATTCCAATATGTGGATATAGGGTACTCTATCTAGATAGCAAAAGTCAGGATTACCCTTTAGTTAGTCTTATTATTAAATTACCCTTCAATAACTAATCCTAACTCTAATTAAAATACCAAAACAAGACCTAAAACTATCCCAACCCTTTCAATTCTTCTTTTGCTCCATTCTCATTTTTTTTTTTCATTTCATCTCCGTTTCTTCTCTATTTCTTCTCTCCTTCAAACGATTAATCATTGATTCTAAGAATTATTCGTCGACGATTAAATTCTTTCTATAAAACAAGATGAGGTCCAAACAAGTAACCAAAGGAACCAATTTAAACACAAGAAGAAAACCGGTTGACAGTGATTCGAGTTCAAGTTCTGCCAAAGAACCCGAAGAGCCACCGCATCAATCGACCAGCGAATAAGATGATCCACCAAAAATGTCTCGTTTAAGGTATGAATTGAAAACCCACCATTTTTGTTTCAATTTGGTACGCCTAGTATATTTTTTTTTGAAAATCTATCTGTAATATTATTTTTCTAGCCATAAGTGATCCTGAATTTGGTTTAAATGGTTGTTAGAGTTTACAGCTAGATTGATGGTTGGAAAAGCCAACCGTAGTCTAACATTACCTGATCGTAAATAGATTTCCTAGCCGTAAGTGACCCTGAGTTTGGGTTTAGATGGAAATTGTCTAAATCAAGGAATTCTTAGTATTATAATTTAGTTAATGAAAATACGAGTTAAACGTATAAAGATTGAGATCATTCCGACGTCGGACGAAGAAGTTATGAGCAAAACAGTTAAAAAAATGTCAAGTTTAGAATCGGTGGATAGATGCATGGACATCCACCGATTTTGGGCAAAAAATTCCCAAAAAACTTTGGAATGTGAATTTTTTAGAATCAGCACACGTAGGGAACCTTATCCACCGATTATAGGCAAAAGTTTATGGAAAAAAACTATCGTTTCTGAGTTCTTTTTTTAACAATTGGTCGATATGAATGTCAATATCCACTAATTCTAGAGTGTGATTTGTTAAAATCGATTTATATGAGTACCCTATACACCGATTCCTCATGTTCTTCGTCAATGAAAAACATCAACCTAGAATCCCTTACAAGGGCATGAACATCCGCTGATTCTTTGTTGATGTTCTTCATTGACGAAGAACATCAAGAACAATCGGCCATCATGTGAGTGCCTTATTAGCCGTTTGTTCTTGAACCCAAAAAATTTCTAAAATTTGAAAAATTTCAAGTAAAAAAATATTAATTTGAATTTTTTTTTCTAATTTTTGATTGGTTTTGAGGAAAATAGAAATAAGTTGGAAATATTAAGGATAAGGATATAAATATAATTTTAACTAGTGAGGATAATTTAGTAATTTTACTCTTTTTAGACATCCCTTAGGGCAACTGTAACGGTGCGAGTATCCTATCGAGTAAAAACCAAATTTTGCTTGGTCTTTGGCTAAAAAAACACAGCGTTTGGGGAGTAAATTATACTCGCACACCTCTTCTGGTAGTCGTTTGATATTGGACGTTCTCTTAGATGGACGTAAGAGTACGGACGCTTAGTTGTCGTAACGTATGTTGTTTTGCGTTCACTTAGAAGAGCGCAGAACCATACGCTCATTCGAGTGAGTGCCCATATGAATGCGCTCAGTTAACAAGACGTATGGTTGAGCGTCTACTTTCAGCAGCGTCTCTTATGAAAACAGCTTCATACAAGGACGTAAGTCATTGTTGCGTTTAGTTGGGTGGACGTATAACGAGATACGCTGTCGATGAAAGACGCTCACATATGAAACGATCACCTAAATGACCGTGTGATGAGTGAGGCGGCATGATAGAAGAGCAGTAATGTATTGGACGGGCTCCTAAGTGAACGCTTGGTTTACACGGTTAGTTAGGTGACCGTCCCCACCTTACATATGTGTTGGTCGGGGGTGAAGGCCCAGTATGGAAAAGTTGTAATACAATTAAGGGTTACAAGATGGACTTGTTCAATAAGAAAATTTAGTGGGTTAGTTATGCCAATTGGTATTTGTAGGTTTTGAAATCTTCAAAGAAAGCCAGTGGTGTTATACAACATGTATAAAGAAAGACTTTTAGAGGAAGACATGACAAACAATGACACATGAAAGGATATTAGTAGTTTAGGAATCTGATGGAGAAAGCAGCATCCATGGATTATGTGTTTTTTGTTTGGGCGGGTAATATGAATATCGGTAGTACTACAAGTACAAAGATGAAAAAATGAAAAAAAAAAAAAAACACGGTTAGTTAGGTGACCGTCCGTATCAACCCGACATACTAATGGACCGTATGCATTCCATACGGTTTCTAGTGAGGACGTCCAATATATAGAAGTACTTCTACAACACCGTATGGACTGAATGGCATTCTAGAGAAGCGCATAAGTGTCGAGCGTTGAGACAGAAATCCGTATAGTGGAGCGCTATTGTAATGGTGCGTATCTTCAAGGGGCGTTGTTCCAGTTAAGCGTATTATGAGGCGCGACGTTAAATGAGCGTAAGATCAGGCGCTTCTCTAGGGATACTTCCTATATAAATACGATTTCCTAACAAACCGTATTAGGCGTACGCTTTCTCAAGTGGCCGTGCGAGTATACTTATAATTCGGAGAGAATTCACTCGTCTACTGTAGCAAAACTGGAGTATATCCTATATCTACTCTCCCGTTGCGGCTGCAAACTGGCGAGTAAAAAGAAAATTTTCTCTTCTCTCTTTACTCTACTCGCCCGTTGCAGTTGCTCTTATCCTCTCACCTAGGTGGGACCAAAATTAGGCAGGCCAAAAATAATTCAGGTAGGCCCAAAATTAGCCTAACAGTAGTCACATAAAGGAACAGTACATAGTTCAGAAACAACCTTTACTAAAAAAACCTTGGGGGATTTTATGTTTCCCCCCAAAAAAGATAATTAATTTATATTATCCCCTTTTAAATTGATAATAGGTGAAACACCTTTTTTGTTAACTCTTCCATGACGACCCATGTGCAGTTCACGTATGGGTTACACAAAATATTAAAATTTTAATTCACTAAATACTACTAAACATTGTGTTAACTCTCCATTGTTTTCTACTACCACCTCCTCCTTCACGATAACAACCACCACCATCTCCATAAATATCGCCACCACTTAGATTAATCAAAAAAATTATAAATTTTACATTCACGAGACTGTTAATTTAGGGTTGTTTATTGTTAGAAACTATTTTGGAGTGATATCAATTGGTGAGAAGCAGATCTTTCAACCAACACTTAGGATTCCTGCATTATTTGACAAACCCTTAATTCCTTCTCAACACCCTTCGTAATCACTATTGTCGTCAGCAAAACATCCTCCATCAACAACCCCGACTACCATCACCAGTGAATCAATACCATTGTCAACAACCAAATCATCTTTCACTGCCCAAATTAAAGATAAATATCCAAAATTCTTATTCCCAATTTGCACCATGGATAAAAATTGAAGATAAATAGCCAAATACTAAGCACAAAATAATGATAGAGTTTAAGAATTTAATCTTATACAAGATTTACCTATTCAAACCATTAGAATTGAGAAGTTTTTGATTCTTCACAAACTCTCTGAATAACTCTTTAATTCCCTCCATCAATCACTATTACCGCCAGTAACAGTTTCACCTTCTTCTACTGATTTTTTTCGTTTAAAATTTCCTAATACATCTAACAACTCTAATTACATCATTTATTTCCTTCTCAAATTCAAATACTTATACAAGCTCATCTTTTATAAGCGAAACAATTCTCACCTGTTCCTTAAAATCAAAGCTTACAGTGAAAGTTTTTAATGACGGAAGAAAGTTTTTAAGGAGAAGAGAGTTTAACCTAGGCACGAACTTAGTTTAATTATTTCTGACCATAAGATCCATCTTGTTCCTAAAACTCAGTTCCTAACCGTTCACCCAATTTAGTCATTTCTGGCCGTAAGATCAAATTGATAATATTGTACCACATGTTTAGTCTTATTTTTTTGCTAAAGGGTATTTTTAAATTTTTAAATTTTAATATTTTACGTGGTATACACGTGAATTACACGTGGTTATTTAACTGGGTGATCACGGTATAGTTAACAGAAAGAAGATTTCACCTATTATCAATTTAAAAAGGAGATAATGTAAATTAGCTATCTTTTTTGGAGGTGAAACACAAAATCTCCCCAAAAATTTTATTCAACATAACTAGGGCTGCACATCGGGTGGGTCGGGTCGGGTTTGGCCTCACCCGCACCCGACCCGCCGTAAAGGCGGGTGACCAATTTTTCACCCGCACCCAATCCGCCGTAGGACGGGTCGGGTCTGACCCGACTTTACAGGGGGTCGGGTGCGGGTCACCCGCCCAGACTGCACAAATTCTAAAACAGACTTGTTCTAACTAGTTCTAAACTTCTAAATCTATTTTTTTCCAAATTCGAAACCCTCTTAAGCCTGAGCAAACAAGAGAGATTGACCAAAGAAGCCTCCCATTAAACCAAAATATAGTTAAGTTCATCACCCAACTCTAATGTATGTAATAAAATTAAGAGACATGGCCAAAACTTATAGGTAAAGAATTCCACCAGATGCACACATTATACAGTATTATAATATGAAACAAGGAGTTGCTGATGAATCTGATGCGATTTTTTTCTGATTGTCTTGGACTCTGACTATGGCTAGTTAGTAAAAGTTCCTTCCCTTTTCAGTATGTGCTTGAGATTGTCGTTTGCTGCAAGCCTACAACAAGTTCAGCAGCTATTCCTGGACCTCCTGGTTCATTTGCAGAATGTCCTGCATCTGCAACCACCTGTCGTGACCAAAGTAGAGTTAAAAGTTGGAACCTGAAACCTGAAACCACTATCAAAATTTAAAACAGAGCCCCTATGTCCAAGACAATATTTAAACCTCGTAAGCAAATTGCAACAATCATACATTAGACTACACATTATTCTACCCTCAAAATCTCAGAGCAGCGGAAACTATGGAAATAGTTATGCCAGAATCCTACTCGTGAAGTATGAACCAAAGAAAAATTTTCTATGAATCAAAGAAACAACAAGAAAATGTCTATACAATGCAAATTATTTTACCATTAAAAGAAAGCTCTGTTTGGAATATTATTTTAGATTAAAGACTCTTCCAAAAGGAATTGATTATTAACCATACAACATGCCGATTACTTTGACAAGGAATTTATTCAGCCGCCAGCTTTAAGAGTTAGGAACTAGATTTGCGGGGTTTAAAGTAATGGGCACCTGTTGAAGCTTAACATTTCTCCTACTATAAGTATTAAATAGAAACTGTCCACGATGAAAGGGCTACATAATTTCTCCTCAAATCAATAATTTAAAGAAGTAAATGAAGTCACATAAAAGCAAGAGTTTATGTGATACTACAAGTTTATGAAGTCACATAAAACCTTCCATGTAACGTTACATAGTTTATCAAACTAAGGTGAAAATAAGCATAATTGATACTACAACAACATGGAGAAGCATATTTTCTTTCATATGAATGTTTCAAATGTGCACAGCTTCGACGCAATATGATTGCTGCAGATGAAATTGTAAAATCGGTAAAGTTGCGCATACCCACATCTTGAAACTTTTGGATAAATATGATGTGGTTCACTAGGCCTAGCACATCAGACTAAATCACTAGACCCCTAGTTCCTAACTGATGCACACATAAAGCTAAAAATAATTGCAGGCTCACTGCACATAAACACTATATTGGCCACATTATATTGGCCAACCTTGAAACTTTCAGGTAAACAAGATGTGAGCCAAGCACAGCAGACTACAAACAGTACGTTCTCTTTGGCATCAGACTCTTTAGAGAAGAAGTCGATGAAGGAAGAAAAGAAAATAGAAATGAATGGCTGGTGGGCGGGTCGGGTCGGGTGAGAGGAGCTATCACCCGCATCAACCCGCTAGAAGTCGGATTTAAAAAAAAATCACCCACACCCGACCTGTTCATCGACGGGCCGGATGCGGATCGGGTATTTTTGGTCGGGTGCGGGTCGGGTTGGCGGGTTGGGTCGGGTTTGTGCAGCCCTAAACATAACCTATAGGAAGGCTCAAGCCCGTCTATACCAAATAGGCACGGCTCAAAATCTGAGCCGCTAACACCACCACAATCCGCCAACCCATAGACCTTAACTGCCATCACCACCATCTCTGAGAACCACCACCACTACAGTAACATCGTCCACGAGCGTCAGTAGTTGTTGCAAACTAGAAGAACCACTGTCTTCAACTCACCACCAACTAACATAAGCAATGAAGATTAAAACGCCACCAGACAACACCACCTCTATCACTTCCAACAACAAGAGATGGAAACCATCACTGCAATGAGAATAAATAGAAAATGCCTTCTAAACAACCCAATACAGAAACACCACCCATTAAAACACAAACATCATCTTCAACTTAATGCACCCTCGCCACCAGTAGTAACCACCACCGCCAGAAGTAGAACAAGAAATTGAAGATAAATCACGATCATCACAACCTCAGAATCTTCAAACAACCACCCGCGTTGTAAAAGAAAACAAAGAAACATCTTCTTATTCTATTACAACACCATTCCAAAAAGTATGCTTGAAAATTAAAAAAACCCAAAAAAAACCACCCAAAAAACATAATCAACACCGAAGAACTATTTACATTACCCAAGATCGGCTTGGATTAATCCCAGAGGAGCAACCCAAACCGATCTGAGTCTCAGACAAGGAAGATCTCTGTTTTTTTTGTTTTTTTTCTTGTTGTTTCAGCGGAAAGAGAAACAGGGGTATCCTAAAGCTAGTTGATTATTTGGTTAAAATAATATGGAAAAACTATTAATTGAACAATAAGGAAACACTGTTTCACATACAAGGAGCATATTGATTTAGAGAGCCTTCTTATTTTTTCAGAAGCTCTCTGATTTGCAAGGTTTGAGGGCTAATTCTCCATTTGTAGAAGTCTTATTGAGAATGTTAACCATGTTCTGCGCATCTCCTTCCACAATAACATGTTCAAAGCCTTGTTGTATCCCCAAATGAAGAGCAAAACCGAAAGCTCGATCTAGCTTCAGACTCGATAGGAATGCGACACTTGAAGATTCAAAACCTCCCCATTAGAATACGGATAGATGGTTTCTTTCATTGGCTAAACATGATGAATACCTAATATCAAAGGCCCCATCAGCAGTTATTTTTATAACTTTTTCATCAGGGGGATCTAATAACATAATTTATATCAGCTACCTCGATGCCTGGTGTCATCAACTGAATCATGGCCATTATAAATATTCTCCTCTTCAGAAGTGACGATACTGTAGAAAATGTACCAGTAACTAGCCACTTAAATTATGTTTCTCGCCACTGGATTGGTGTTATTAAATGTAGCTTCATTTCTAGCTTCCAAGTGGCCCATAAAATACAAGCTCCCCATTTAAAATTCAGGATAGATGACCAGTGCCCATTGTTAAAAAATTGATGAACCTGTGGACAACCACTGTGAGGGCCTTTCAAATAGCGTAGTGGGCCTTTTGCATTAAGCGAAGTTGAAGTCGAAGAGCTTTTTTCTTAAAAAATACTTTTTGTTAAAAAAAGAAAGAAAGAAAAGAGAAACAAGATAAGAAGCGCCTAAATATAAGATGTCAAATGATAAAATTTTTGTATCTCTTAAACTAAATTTATGGTTAGGTCCAATCCAATCGTAAATGGTTATGAAGTCTGTTCTCAAGCCTCACTCCTTTTACGATTAGGTTTTGGAATACTTTCCTAAACATAAATCTTTATAAAAATTATTTTTAAAAGTTGTGTTCTCATATTTTAACTTCTTTTTTTCGTATCAAAATGAACTCTTTTTCTTTTCTTAGCTCTTTTAAGCTCCATTTTCCTATTAAGTCTTGTCAAATTTTAGAAACATCAAAGGTTATCTAGTTTTTCCTTCAACGTTCTTACAGTTGCCGAATATTCCCTATTAAGACAAATGATAAAACTTCAGATATAGCCCTTGTTATGTCATTTTGTGATGGCACTGTTAGTAAATTAAAGAAGCATGACACGTGGAAGAAGATCAAGTTAAGAAGCAACCAGATTAAAAAAGGTGAGAAACACAGGATCATTATTAAAGATATCAAATTTCAAAAAGACACGAGACGTTTCCTGACATCTAAGCGATGAATCGCATGAATGACACATAAGATCGAGAAAGCTGAACACCATCGAATAAAACAAACAACATTAAATGATAGCTGATCGGGAAAGTAAAAAGTTATTATTACTATATTATTTTAGGATCGAGAAAGTAAAATGTAATAATTACTCTATGGTCGAGAAAGTAAACGAGATTACAGAAGTCTATGAAGATAAGGAAACACGCGTCGGACATATAAAGCATCGAATCAGGAAGTAATTAAGAGTGATCTGTCATCTATATGATTGCACCAAGTAAAAGACAAAATACAAGAACGATAGATACATCGAGACAAGATGGATCGACCCAAAGAAGAATTGATCCAGAAACGATGACCAGGCTATAGAAAATGACACGTTGCATAAAGAGCGACCCAGAAAAATAGATCTATAAATAGAAGAGATCAAACAACAAAGAAGGGGACGGAAAAAATAGAAAGAAAAACCAGAGAAAGAGAGGGAAGAAATTTTTAGGTACGAACCTATGGGAAGTAGTGGTATAATGTATGAATTTCTGTATTGAATTGAAAATTGTAAACAATTTTATAAACCCAGAAATTACAAAACCTGGATGATCAATTGTATTGAGCTTAAACAATTTGGAAAAGTATGATTCTTTATTACATAAAAGAACGTTTCTCTATTGTTAGTTTACATTTATTTAACTTGAATCCAAGAATTTGATTGGTTGTTTAGCTGAAAGGAATTTTTGGCATAAACAATTTGGCGCTAGAAACAGGGGGTGAAAAAAGGATTTATCCTACCTGATAAATGAAAAAGAGATTTAATGAAAAAACTAAATCATCCAGGAAAGAAAAAATTTTGGTAAGAAAAGATGGGAAAATTTAATTTTGCAAGATGTGAAAAGTGAGGGTAAAGCTTATTTAGATAAGTATATTTTATTAACATGAAAAATACCTTGTGAGGAATAAAATAGATAAAAATATGAAACAAAGATTTTATGAAGAAGGAAAAGCTGGACTTGTGATAGGGAAAGTTTACAGTTAAAATAATAATTAAAATCTCTTATGATTTAATAGATAAGAGTTCATTTGACTAATTTTTTGAGAAAATATTTTTAGATATCGAGGAAGGAAAACGACCGAGAAGGCAAAAGATAGTGAAGAAACAGCAAATTCTAGAAAATATGTCTCAAGACGCGAATTCTGGGAACCAAAATAGTAATGAAGGATTGGAAAATAGACAAGAAGAAGGGAGTGATTCAGGACAACAACAAAGCATTGAGGGAAATCATACCCCAAGTCAAGAATTAATGTCAAATACTGTGGTTCAGAATTTCTCTTCAGATCATAAGAGTTCTCGAAGAAAGGCACGACAAATACAGGACCTATTAGAAGAAATAAAGGAAATAAGAAAGGAACAAAGAGCAAACAACCATCGAATTGAGTTACTAGCAACCGAAAATCAAGTTTTAAAAGATGTAATTCAGCAAGAACAAAGACCAACTGTGACTAGAGTACGAAATCAGGAGCCAACGTCGAGTAGACAAATATCAAGAAATGAACAGCGGAATCCAGATCAAAGAATAGTGTTAGCAGGATCGACATCTCGGGTAAGAAGACAACAGGAAAGTGACTTTCAACGAACCCAATGGGAAACATGTTTGGAAGCGATGGAACAAATGAAGCAGGAAATTAAAGGATTAAAAAATAAAGAGGGGGGAAGGATAGAAGAGGTATTGAAAGAAGCAAAGCGAACACCGTTAGCGCAACATTTAACGCGCGTATCGTTACCAAGAGAATATAATATTCCAGTGTTCGAATGTTACGATGGAACCAAGGATCCAACATCGCACTTAAAGTATTATAACCGAGTAATGTCACGATGGGACGATCATGAAGCGATCATGTGCAGATGTTTTCCGTCAAGTTTAACAGGGACAGCATTATTGTGGTACGACAGATTACCGGAAAATTCTATCAATAATTATGCACAATTGGTCAGAAAATTTTTAGAGGCATACATGTATAACAGACCAATTGATTCAGGGGAGGACAGACTTTATTCTTTAATGTCATGGCCAGAAGAATCGATCCGATCATATACTACTAGATGGCATTCAATATGTCAAGCAATAGGTGATTTAGACCCAATGACAGCTATAAACCATTATAAATGGGGGATTGTAGATCGGAAGAGTCAGCTCTTTGTTGAAATCCATCGAAATAATCCAAAAACTGAAGGCAAATTGAGAGAAATAATAGAAACATGTGCAAGACTCCAAGATATACAGGATCAAGGATCGAGAATTAATTCTGAAAATCAAGGAAATACAAGGAGAACAAATTCAGTTGAAGAATTACCAGAACATAAAAGGAAATGTCTTCCAAAAGTTGAATCAAAAGGATTAAAACATCCTCGACAAGGGAATGGAAAAATTTTTGCTCAACAATTTCGAGAAAGAACTTTTACCAAGCTTAATATTTCATATTTCAGGTTATTCAACATTTTGAAGAATCGACCAGGTTTTCAATGGCCAATAACAAAGGGAAATCAACCGGAACATACACAACATTCCAAAGACTATTGTGAGTACCATAACTACAAAGGGCATACAACAAACAACTTTAGAAATTTTATAGCATTGGTACAAAGAATGATCGATGCTGGAGAATTGAAGGAATTTGTTCAAAAAATTGAACCATCAGAGAAATATGATGAAGGCAAAGCAATACATATTCCATATAACAAACAGACAATTAATATGATTTCATGTGTGGAAAAGTGTGATACGGATTTGAATGTAGCAATCAACAAGAAATTGTGCAAGAGAATTCGGAACCACGAGGCCTTTAGAGTTCAAGGAAGGCAAGTAGAATTATGGGAGGATTGGATGGCACATCCATTAACATTTTCTGCACAAGAAGTAAATCAAGAAATTGAAATGCATAATGACCCTCTTGTGTTGACATTATTGATATCTGGTTGGAATGTCAAGAAAATACTCTTGGATGGGGGCAGTTCATTAAATGTGATGTTCTACAATACATTTTGTAAAATGGGTTTCAAAGAAGATCAACTCATCACTTCACGATTTGTCATTTATGGATTTAATGGAATATCGTCCAAGCCAAAGGGAGAAATTGATCTTGAAGTTTCAGCCGGACCGATCAACATCCTGACAAGATTTAGTGTTGTGGATGCACCATCCCCGTACAATGCTATAATTGGAAGACGATGGGTTCATCAATTAAAGGGTGTAGTATCAACTTATCATCAGTATCTACGATTTCCAACACCACGAGGAGAGATGGAGATAAAGGGTGATCAAGAAGATGCTAAACTTTGTATAATGGCAGAGACAAGAATAAATGAAGAACGGGAGCATTTACAATGTAAAAAGAAAAAAGAGTCAAAAATTAAAGCAAAGGAAGAAGAAATAAATCAATACCTAGAAAAAAATGCAAAAAATAAAATAGAAAGTGAAAAAGGAGAGAACAGCAAAAATCAAGAAAATTTGGAAAACCAGCCGCAAAAAGGGGCGATGTAGCAATTAAAGGGAACCCCAACTCCAATTGGGATTCCAAAACCAGTTTTCACCCCAGTAGAGCAAACAAAAATCATAAACATTGGCACCGCAGAATGCCCCAAGCAAGTGCGAATTGGGACATTAATAAAATCAGATGTGGAACAACAGATAGTCAAATTACTCTGTGAATATACAGATGTGTTCGCTTGGAGAATAGAAGACATGCCGGGGATCGATCCCAGCATCGTCCATCCTGATGCAATTCCTTTTCGCCAACGGATACGAAAAGTCGCACCGGAATATCATGAACCAGTGGAAAAAGAATTAACAAAACTTTTAGATGCAGGGTTCATTCGAGAGGTACGATACCCTACATGGATTTCTAATATGGTAATTGTCCCGAAGAAGAACGGTGGAGTAAGAATTTGTATAGATTTCACCAATCTAAATAAGGCATGTCCAAAAGATAGTTATCCACTCCCAAACATTGACCAGTTAGTAGATGCTGTTGAGGGACATGAGATGTTATCATTTATGGACGGACAATCTGGGTACAACCAGATAGCATTAGCAGAAGCAGATCAGGAACACACATCGTTCTTTACTCCGCGAGGATTGTATTGTTACACTAGAATGCCATTTGGACTACGGAATGCAGGAGCGACATATCAACGCCTAGTGGATGCAATATTCAAACCATGGATCGGAAAAACTTTGGAAGTTTATGTGGATGACATGTTAGTAAAAAGCAAGTTATCTGGTGATCATTTGCGGAACCTGGCTGAGATTTTTGGTGCACTACGAAAGTATAAGATGAAAATACATCCAGAAAAGTGTATTTTTGGTGTTACATCAGGGCGATTTTTAGGATATCTGGTTACAAAAGATGGAATTCAAGTTGATCCAGCAAAAATACGAGCAATAACGGATATGCCATCACCAAACAGTATAAAGAGTGTACAGAAGTTAAATGGGTGTTTGGCTGCACTAAGTAGATTTATTGCAAGATCATCAGAACGATGTAAACCCTTTTTTGATGTACTTAAGAAGAAAAATAAGTTTGAATGGAACGATCGTTGTGAGCAAGCATTTCAAAGTATAAAATTACATCTTGCCACATTGCCAGCATTACAAAAACCAGAACCAGAAGAAATGTTAACTTTGTACATAGCAGCAACAGAAAATGCAATCAGTGGAGTAATGGTGCGAACGAATGAGAAAATCGAGAAACCTGTATACTACATCAGCAAGACTTTGAATTCAGCAGAAAGAAATTATACTAAGATTGAACAATTAATTTTGTCAGTGGTATTTGCTACTCAGAAGTTACGCACTTATTTTCTCACTCATTATGTTCGTATATTAACCAAAGCTCCATTGGAATCAGTTTTAAAGAATACAGGGAAGGTAGGAAGAATAGCAAAATGGAACGCTCAGCTAGAATAATACAACATTGTTTACGAGATACAAACTGCGCAGAAATCCCAAGTTCTAGCTGATTTTTTGGCAGATTTTCCAATCGAGGAAGAGTATGAAATTCAAGGACTTCCGGGGTGTGAAGAAGAAGAACCAGTAGATATCCTAGATTCAAATAGTTCACAACGATGGGAGGTTTTTGTTGATGGGTCGCGAAATAAAGAAGGGGCAGGAATAGGTATCGTGATTACAGCACCAAAGGGAGAACGTTTGGTACACTCATTTCGACTTGAGTTCGAAGAGCATACAAATAACATAGTAGAATATGAAGCAGTAGTTCATGCTCTCAAACTCATTATTGAACTAGGAATAAGTGATGTAAGACTCACAAGTGACTCGCAGCTGGTGATTAGACAGATCGAGTTAAAATATCAAACGGTCGATGAGGACTTGGAACGATACAAAAATCTTGTACAAAGTTTAACAGTTTGTATTCCAAATATTATTTTTCGACATTTGTCTCGTGAAAAGAATCGACATGCAGATGCACTGGCGTATATCTCGTCCATGATAAATGACCCAAATACCAAAGCGCTAAAAATTGGGAGAATATACGAGCCATCCATAAGAGCACAAGTGTTAAATAACATAGAGGAAGATGGAATCGATGACTCAGCCATACAAAGTGCCACATCTACATCGCAACAAGAAAATGATCAACCAAGTGAGCCCGATTGGAGAGCCCCGATACATCAATATTTACAAAATAAAGTGTTACCAACAGATTCTAAAGAAGCAAGGAAAATTCAACTTAAGTCAAACAGTTACCAACTTAGAGATGGAATTCTTTATCGACATTCTTTTCTTGGACCATTATTTCGATGTTTATCACAAAAAGAAGGATTACGAATTCTCAAAGAAATACATTATGGAGATGCAGGAAACCATAGTGGAAGACGATCGCTAGCATTAAAAGCCAAAATGCAGGGTTATTATTGGATTTCCATGTTGAAAGATTCGGAAGAAATGGTTCAAAGGTGCGAAGAATGTCAACGATTTGGTAAGAAAATCAAAGCACCAGCTACGGAATTAAATTCAATACTTAGTCCATGGCCATTTGCGAAATGGGGAGTTGATATAGTCGGACCATTAGCTGAAGGCACAAAGAAAAGAAAATATTTAATTGTGGCCACTGATTATTTCACCAAGTGGGTAGAAGCAAAAGCACTAGCGCGAATCAGAGACACTGATGTTTTTACATTTCTATTTGAGAATATCATTTGTAGGTTTGGGATTCCAGCAGCGATAGTCTCTGATAATGGAAAACAATTCCAAGGGAAGAATATCGATATGCTATTTGAAACATATAATATTCAGAAACATAAGTCTACACCTTTTTACCCACAAAGTAATGGGCAAGCAGAATCCACAAATAAAACAATCGCAACAAATCTGAAGAAGACATTGGATGGATATTATAATAAGTGGTGGGAACAATTACATAATACATTATGGGCATATAGAACCACGAGAAAAGCTTCAACTGGAGAATCACCATATCTTCTTACTTATGGAACGGAAGCAGTAATACCAACAGAGGTTATTTTGCCTACGACCAGAACAGAAGCATGGGAGAAAAACCTAAATTCAGATCTCATGTTACAAAAATTGGATGACTTGGAAGAAAAAAGAGAAGTGGCACTCCAAAAGATGGAGAATTATCAAAGGGGATTAGCTCGAGACTACCATAAGCGTGTAAAATCCCGAAATTTTGTCCAAGGTCAATATGTCCTCCGGCAAATAACAGAACACCAAAGGGACAAAAGAGCAGGAAAATTCGCACCAACATGGGATGGACCATACGTGATTCAAGCGTCGGCAGGACAAGGGTCGTACTATCTTCAGAATTTGCAAGGAGAAATTTTAAAGCATCCGTGGAATGCACAATATTTAAAGCTTTACTATCTGTGAATAACAATGCAATGTTACCACAAAAAGCAGGTACATAGACAATTAATTCATTAATTTCTTTTATAATCACTCCAGGAACATCGTACCATGGAGAATATTATAATTCCATTAATCCCGGAATGTCATATACTTTGAATCCAGGAACATCATATCTTGGAGTTTGTCATGATTATTAATATAATCAAAATTCCATTAATCCCGGAATTTCATATACTTTGAGCGCTCAAAATTATTCCAGGAACATCATATTCTGGATATCGTTGCGATTGACGACATAATCATATACAAAAGGTGAACATTATCCTTAGAGAATTTTATTAACAATGAAATTCTTATCAAGAAGGGGTTCCTAATTATTGGTTTATCAATTTTCAGAGTACAGTTCGGGACCAACCCTGTATCTTACCCCTGGCCTGGGTTTGTTTCGTATGTGTGGGATCTCGAACAACATGATTTGAGGTAAAAAGTATTTCAATTCATGGTACTTAGAAAATCATATGATAGCCAAAAAGAATTACTTAATCACATTTTCTTGTGCAGGAAACAACATTAAAGGCATATCAAAAAGATGCAAAAGAAAGTCAATGAAAGATAAACAAAGTACAAGATAGTGGAGATAACAGTAAATGAAATTACAAAGGACATAATCAGATATCGGGAAGACCGGACCGAGATGGTGGAGGAGGAACTGCAGGCACAGGAGCGCGCTTACTAAGCACTGAAGGATCGGATTGTGCACGATCTAAAACAGTATTGAAGGACTTTGCAATCTTCGCTTTAGCATCCTGCCCGACCCATTGAACGAAATCACGCCCAAAGTTGATTTCTTTGTGAAGCTCTTCGATCTTTTGTTGATTTGCTTCTATTTGAGCACTAAGACGCGATCTTTGATTTTTCTCTCCATTTAGTTCTGTAACTAATGAGTCAATCTCTTGTTCACGAGCATTAATTTTGGAAAGTTCAGTAGATAGTCGAGCATGTAAACTCTCAATCTTTAGGGCGCTAAGATTCACATTATGCTCAGAAGTCTTTAACTCTTGTGTGATGTTCTTCACTGAATCTTTCGCTGTATTAAGCTCAGTTTCTACTTGTATTGCTCGATCCTTAGCTTCATTAAATTTTTTCTCCAATTCTGAAAATACAAGAAAATATCAGACAAGTTTTATGATATCAAGAACTATAAAATCAGGTAAACCAAAAATGTACCTCTGACAACAGATTTAAACTCTAATTCTTTTTGAGTTAGCAATTTTACAACTTCTCGATATTTTGATTCTGCTTTATTACGCCTCCAAGTGGCTAAATCAAAACTATCGTTCAGTTGAGTCAGTTTTTCTCTAACCACATTCATCTCTTTGAAAACTTCCCTTGCATGATTATTCAATTGTACCATTCTACGTTCGATCCTAAATAATGTCTCCATATTTTCCACTGGACCTAGTATAAAATTTAAATGTTTCATATAAATCAAGTAAATAAAATAGTAATTGAAAAGGTATGAAAAATAAACCTTGATTTTGATTCTGAAGATCTTGATTGTGACCTTCAATAGTTCGGAGACGATCCTGTTGTTGCTGATATTGATCATTATGTTGTTGTTGAAGCTGTTGAAGTTGTTGAAGTTGTTGTTGAAGAAGATCATTTTGCTGTTGCAATTCATCATTCACTTGTTGTAAGGAGGCATTCTTCTCCTTCATCTCCCCTGATTCTTTCTTGAATATCAATCCCATCATGGTAGCTCGAGCCTTATAAAATTTATAACCACTAAATAGACAGTCGTTACTATATTGGAGTTGGGCTAAAGCTTGTTGCGGAAGTGAATATAACGAACTATCGGAAAGAGTCAAAACTTCATTGAAGGTTGGAGGAGGCTTTACAGGAAATCTCTGCTCAAAAATATCACTCTTGGACCATGCATCCAAAGTTTCGTCCATAGGAATTGCACTAAGTGAATCCCGGAATCGAGACATGAAGCCAGAATCAGATTTGATAACCTCAGCAGTAGCTGAAACATTCCAAAGCCCTTGAGAAAGAAACCATTTATATGCTTCTTCTTCATCACCAACTAAATTAAAACCTTCACTGGAGATTCGATCGGAAATAGACTTCAGAGTAGAAGGATCGGCACTTGGAATTGAAGTATCGACCTCAACAGCAACAGAAGTAGATCGAACCAAAATTTCGGAAGGAGCGATCGATTCGAGAATTACTTCAGAAGTCCCTTCGACTTCAGGAGGGATCGAACTGGAAGAAGGGATCGAACTGGAAGGAGAGTTTTCTTCTTCAGTCCGGTCAGTAATGTTAGCTTCTTCAACAATGGCGGTATTAGCTTCAACATTCATATTTTCCACACCACCAATCGGAAGTATCTCGGCATTATCCTTCTCCGATGTATTCTCTTCTTCAACATGAGATACTTCATTCACTACATCAACAAGATCATCAATAACAATATCATCTCCCTCTTCTTGAGGAAGGCCAGAAAAAGTTTCCAATGCACCATTATCAGGTACAGGGGAATCAAGCACGAAATCAAAAGGAAGTGGAGAAACGATGTTATAAAAATTGGATGAAGTACCAGAAAGAGGTGCAACAATAGGATCGGATCGTTCCGATACCATAATTTCTGCTGGCATCGAGGAAACTGGAATAACATCGATAGGATCAGACTGATCCAATGGAAGAGCAACAATCGAGCTACCTTCTCCCTTATTCAAACTGGAAGCCATCTCTCCTACAACCTCAGTTGAGAGTTCAAGAGTTCTGGGCTTCTTCTGCTTCTTCTCTGCTGTGAGAATTAATTTTGGCTTTCCTTTACCCTCAACTGCGGGTTCGATCGATTGTTCATTCTCG
>JAJJMC010017934.1:167729-217648 GCA_023531435.1 Papaver californicum | reverse complement strand
ATTTATTTAACTTGAATCCAAGAGTTTGATTGGTTGTTTAGCTGAAACGAATTTTTGGCATAAACAGGCACCATAGCAGCATCACAATCAGTCCTGTAGGATGTGAGTTTGGCACCCATTTTCTGTACTTTAGGCGCACATTTGTTTGTAAACCCAAAACATAGCCTTTTTCTCCTTCTTTATGATCTCAACCATAATCTCACCCATCCTCTGACGACTGCTAAATAGTTAGAGATGCATGAATAGGCACTTAGGCTACCTATAATCCGGTTGTGATAATAAAAATAGTATGTTTCATGAAAAATGGTAACCTAATTGAGAGTAGGTAGTGGAAAAATAATACCTACTAAACAACTGCAAAAAAAATCTTTTTTGGACTTTTTAGAGATGTTGTCATGCAATCTTGAATACGTGATTTTACAATAATTTGACTAAATCAAAATTTTGAATGCCTATCATAGAGGGAAACAATAAAAATACAAATTTCTGATATGAAAAGTTGAAATTGACAGTCTTTACAAATGAATCGAATAGAGAAGCTAAAAGCGTTCTTCTGCGTAACTTCTTTACAATATTTTATAAAAAAAGCTCTTATACTCGTTCGTCTTAGACCAAATCTAAAACTACGAAAAAATTATTGGCTTATCAAATTATCTATCGAACCCTGAAAAAAATATACTTTCTAATGATCTGGTCTGTAACCTTAACCCTTTTGTTTAATAAAACTTCTTTTCCTACCTCATCAAGTTCTCCTGATGAATGATCAAATACTGCGCTACAAGCACATTCATCGAGGTTTAAGTTGGTGAAATTATTTTATTATAATTCTAAAACAGAATCAGAATCAGAATCTTATTAGTTTTTCGTCTTACATAACACATTTTTTTCATCCTCGATTTTAGATTTCCGTATACAAAATCTTAAATACAAGTATGAGAAAGACCAATCCAATCCATAAAAATTGTTTGCTATGAATCAACAAACTCTCTTTATAGTCTAAGACCTTGTTATTCCTTTGGTGGTAATATCTGAACTAATACCTTTAAATTCTAGTAGCAGCTGGTTCTGGTTGGTCCAATTTGCATGGGCTCAGAAACAACTTTTCCAACTCTAATACAGCTAGTTATAGATATTTAGGACATGACTTAACTGCATGGTGTCCTTATGAGCAAGGATCATACTTAGTTTGGTGGTTGGTCCAATCGATGGTGGGTTTTAATGTCACAGTGACATGCTTTAGATGATAATAAGATTGCAACATCTCAAACTACCCTGAACAAGACGTATAATCCCGTCTTTAATGACTTGCTTGGATTTTACACGTTTGCCCAAAATTTTCAAAACAACAGCCCTAAAACTTTAGGACCAAAACTATTTAGAGTTTGCATGGATATGCAGTAAAGTTGAAAATAATTCAGAAATTATTGTGGGCATAGAATGTGAACATTTTTGAATCAGATTCCTAGAGCAGATGCCCCGTACATACATGGACAATTAGGTAGGGAGTTTGACAAGTGACTTTTACCAAACCAAAACAAGGTTACACCATATAATAATTACCTGACGTATGATCAATAATATCATTGGGCCTATAGTTAGACCCACAGGCCTGCAACTCTTTCCAACATTTGGATAAAAGAATTTCAGATATTCTTAGTGGACTGTGGACCCGATAATACGTATCAATGTTAGATTCGTCCGTTAAAACATTCACCTCAACATCAGCCGTCGAGATTTAAATAAATGGTTACAGATTATCCAGGTTGTATTGAAAACAACTGATGATATACACGTAATTTAACAAAAAAGCAATTTAATGATAGGTTCTAAACCCATATAAGATGTTATAACTAGGTCCAACCGAAAAAAATAGTTGTTCTAGGGTCTATATTTATTTGAAACATGGAAATGACGCAAAAGACCCTGCACTAAACATGTGAACAAAAATCACCATGTTTCATTCTCTCCCTTATATCATTCGATATTCTTCTTTCTCCCATCAAAAACTCAGTTTTTCTGTTCTTCCTTTCTCTTCATTTTTCCTCTCTCTTATTCGTTCTTCCAATCATCAACAAAAACAAAAAATTCAGACCACCATTATACGATGATGATATTACCTACCAAGATCATACGAAACCATAAAAGTATACATCAACAATGAAGAAAAACCATACGAAAATCACCAAAACCCTACTTTATCTACATATATGATAAAAAAAACACAGTAGATGAGCTAGACGTCCTGATTTGAGAAGTTGGAGAAGTATTCTTCATATACATCTACTGAAAAAGGTAATAGAAAAGTGTACGAATCAGCAGTACGTATCTGTCATACAAAGTCACTTGCTTGTTTTTATTCTAGACATTGTGAATTTGCAGTACATATCTCTCATACTTGTGAAAAATTATTGTTTATACTTGTATATGTGATTGTCTTTATTTTTGATATTTTAATTTATTAGTATATATCTCCCATCTGGGGGAAATCCTAGTTTACACTTGTATATATGATTGTCTTTTGTTTTAGACATAATAAATTTGCAGTACATATCTTTCATACTTGTGAAAACCCATTGTTTATGCTTGCATATGTAATTTTCTTTGTTTCGGACACAATGATCAACAAGTACATATCTCCCATACTGATGAAAAACCCATACTTCGATTCCACAAGAGTTTGGGAGATGAAGAATAACTCCAATTAAAGATGTAGAAGAAGATGGTCTATTTAGCTTGCAAGATGCTTTCAGCAACTCCTCCTGAGAAGAGTTGGAAACCAAGTGATGAAACAGATTATTATCCTCATATCTGATAGTACATATCAGCTACACTGAAAAAAGTTCTTATTTTGAATTAGCAGTATTTACTAGCATGAAAAAAATGATCTTATAACACATTGGTTAGTTACTTGTTATAATTTTTAGTTGGTTTAGTAGTTTTGTTGAATGTGCAGTTCGAACCGTTATCTATGAATACATGGTGTTTGTTTCTCTACTTAATCTGTGAATGTGCAGTGATTTTTGGTGTTTGTTGTGTATTCCATTAGAAAAATTGACAGAACAGACTGGGAGCATAATACTCAACATAAAAAAAGAGAGTGAAGAATATATTCACTGAGTACAAGTTACTTTGTCTCAGAAAAAATGAAAAGAGTACATAATATTTGTACTGTAAAAAAAAACTGTACAAAAAATTTATAGGTCTAAACTTAATAATACTAAAACCTTAATCTTTTAATATAAATCTCAAAAATAATCTCTTCAACTGAGTACAAAGTACTTTATTCCTCAAAAATAAAAGAGTACATAATAGTTGTACTGCGTGTTAATTCTTTTGAATTTTTATTTTGCTTCATACTGATATGTGCTAGGCAGTACATATCAATAATGTTAACCATTACATATCAATAATGTTAACCAGGGAACATGGTTCAGGGTACCCTGAACCCTCAAACCATGGACCCTGTGAACACTGCATCCTGAAAACCTAAACCCTTAACCCTGAAACCCTGAACCCATAAAATTTATATTTTAACAGTTGACGCACAAACAACTTCTGAAAATGAAAAGAGTACATAATACTTGTACCGTAGAAAACCTGTACAAAAAACCTAAAAATTATAATTCTCATACTTAATAATACTAAAACTTTAATCTCTTAATATAAATCTAAAAAAAACAATCTCTTCAACTGAGTACGAAGTGCTTTGATTCCTCAAAAAATAAAAGAGTACATAATATATGTACTTCAAAAAACATAATGCTGAAAGTTAATAGTGCTGAAACTTAATAGTAAACAGTACCCACCGAGTTCAAAGTACTTTATCACTAAAAAAGATGGGCATTGTTACCTAAGAAAGTGTACATGTAAATACTAAAACTCAAGCTCATTGCTACGAACGAATAACATTGCATGTAGCCTTATTATGATGATCTTTAACACTACAGTTTGATCATGTGCTTTTGGTGCGATTTGTCTTTGGTCATCATGGTGGAACTCTTGGATTAGGTTGTACCTATCACCCTTTGCAGAATAACCGCAAATAGCATGCGAGGATGGAAAACCATACACATGTCATATTTGGAAAAAGTACAATGCAAGTCTTCCTAGTACATCAACACTGTAAGACCTGCATACAAAAATAAACATTTGAAATACAGATCAACACATAATCTAACAGTTCATATATGTTATACTGAAAAAACACTAGTTTCTTTTGGTCCCAACAATATGAATCATCAGTTCATATGTATATGTATTGTTGATTATTTTAGTATTCCATATATCTGCTGTTAGATCATACAAATTAAGTGAATATAACAAAATGAAAAGCAGTTTTTTTCAGTATGCCATATATGTACTGCTGATTCATAAACTAAAAATCAACTGCATGTGAAAAATAAGTAATAAACCTATGAATATAAGAGAATCGAAACAGTTTTAATTTAGTATTCCATATATGTACTTCTGGATCAAACAAAAAATTGATAAAACTACGAATACAACAAAATCAAAAGTTTTTTTTCTTTCCAGTATACCATATATGTACTGTTGATTCATTAACTAAAAATCATTTTCATGTCAAAAATAAGTAATGAATCTACGAATATAACAGAATCGAAACAGTTTTATTCAGTATTCCATATATGTACTTCTGGATCAAACAAAAAAAAGTGATAAAAATATGAATATAACAAAATCAAAGAAGTTTTTTTCAGTATGCCATATAAATACTGATGATTCATAAACTAAAAATCAACTGCATGTCAAAAATAAGTAATGAATCTATGAATATAACAGAATCGAAACAATTTTACATGAAGCTAACCTGAAATTATCAATCGAACTATAACGTAACACAAATCCAAAAACTAAAACAACAACAAACCTGCGAAAACAAAAAACAAACAACTTAATAGTGATTTCCAGACAAAGCACAAACATATATACACGAAGAGATAGATATATATATCTTATAGATACAAAAAAATCATGTTATTTCCGGTACTCCATATATGTACTGCTGATTCATAACCTAAAAGTCAACAACATGTCAAAATAAGTGATGAATTTATAAATATAACAAAATCAAAATAGTTTTTTTTCCAGTACGCCATATATGTACTGCTGGATCATATAAAATAAGTGATGATTTTATGAATAAAACAAAATCAAAGTAATTTTTTCCAGTATGCCATTTATGTACTGCTGGATCAAACAATCTGAAACAACAAAAAAAAAACATAGAATTTAAATAACTATTGGTGAGTTTATTAAGAAATAGACCAAAAACACAAAATAAGAACATCAATCAAAAGAAAAACATAAAATAAGAACCATTAATACTCGAATCTTCTTCTTATACCTTTGTACCATCAATTGCTTTTATTTTTCTCGTCGTAAATCATAACGATGCATCTTCTGGATCACTTCATATTCTTGTCCTTCTTCTTCCCCATTTTCCATCATCTCTCCTTCTTCTAATTTGTATCAATATTTCGACAAAAATGCATCCATAGATATGGTTCAATATGTCCAAAAAGAAAACCTAGGAAAAATAAACTTTAGAAGAACAAAATCATAATGAAAACCTAAATAGAGATCAACAATAATAAAATCAACTTACCAGTTACGAAAATCTAAGTCTGGATTCGCGATTGATCGAGGACCGTAGAGAATCTTCATCGCCTGAGCTTTCCGAGGTAGAGATAGAGAGAGAAAGATTAGAACAAATGAAATAAGATGTGTTCCTACATCTAATATATATCAAGGGTAGTTGAGGTATTTTGAAAAAAAATATGATATTATACACGTACGTGTGGCTGGATGTAGGATTAAATTTTTGGATCTAAAATATTTTTATTTTAGAAAAAGACCACTGATTAATATTTTTTTAATGGATGGACCTGCTACTAATAAGTCCAATGTAGTCAATCTCGGATCTCGGTCTCGTCGCGGCCGGGACCTTGACACCTTGACAACGATATCTCGGGGAGATTATCGGCCAAATCTCGGACTAACTATTAAATCTTTTATCCAAATTTTATATACCTGTAAATATTAAAGCTATTGCAAATATAATACATAAATAGAAAATTTAAGAAAGAAAAATAGGTAAAAATAACAACCATACTTTAAGTTCAAAGTTCAAAGTTCAAAGTTTAAAAACAAAAATAAACACCGCTTTCAAAGAACAGCACAGTTGAAGATAGATTAGTAATGGTAATAGAATTAGTTTATACAAACAACAGTGACAGTAGATAAAGATACAAACAACAGTGACAGTAGATAGTGTTTAGCAAAATATTGTTTTTTTGTCTTCCTTGTAGCAAATTGTCATGACAGTGCACAAGGAGTTAAAAAAAAAAATGACTGTCATGATTGATTCAGATCACTGTTTGTACATTGTATCTTAAATTGGATACATATAATTGTATCATATGCTTATTATAATCATTCACCCAACAAGATGGAGGGACACAATATACTGAAAAGAGTGAAGACTTTAGAACTGAATCCCTCTACAAATGTTTAGGAGGGTGGGAACCACCTGACATGGGACTCAGAATCATCTCAAATGGGTTATAGATTATTTGTCTACAAATATGCTTCCTACTGCTGCAAAAAACACTGAGAATATGTGCAAATTCTCCAATCAGCATATTGAGACTTTGGAGCAACTTTTTATTTCTTGCCATTTTGCTCTTAATGTCTAGTTTATTTTTGAAGCCAACCTTTACCCTTCAGATGTCTATCCTAAATTAGTATGACAATGGATTAACAACTGGAACTAACTCTACAGGAGGGAAAGGTAACATGGGTCCTTTGGAATGCCATATGTGGAACAATTATCTTGCACATCTTGATAATGGATTAAGAACACTACAGAACTGCTAGACGACTGTACTAGCCTGCGAACATAAAACATAGGCAATTATCCCTCCATCAATCATTCATACATGGACCTAAAATTCTGCCCCTACAAACATTTTAACCATTCCAGAATTCGAGAAGGACCAAACCACATAGACAAACTATCAAAACAAGTCTAGATTGCATCACTACACATAGCAACAATATCCCTTTCATGAAGACAGCACAACAATGAATGCACATTTATACATACTTAAAACCCACTATCTTTGAATTGAAGAAATAATCATGAACAAAATGAGAATAATCCAGCGAGCATTTTTACATTTCTAAAATTAAACAACCCATTTCTTGATTAGCATGATACTGAATAATAAACCAACCAATACTTTCAAATTTTCAAAGAGGATTCAAATATATAGTTTATGAGCACAAACTAAGCTTTTAACTATCTGAAGAAATCCTTGTATAAAGTCAAGAAATAAATATATACTAAAATTTTAAGATTATTACTGTAAATGAGAAATTACAGAGAGAGAGAGTGAGTGATTACAGAGAGAGAGAGAGTGAGTGATTCATAACCATGGCACTGGAAGATTAAGTGATATGGTTTTTACCTTGAAGAGAGAAGATTCGGTTAGAAGTTAGAACAGAAAGAAGAGGAACTGAGGAAGTTTAAGTGACGCCGCGCAAGAAGAGAACAATAATGGTAGAAGAGGAATTGAGGAAGAGAACTGATGGTTCAAAACTTCAAATTAGGTTACGGTCTCTTACAGAACAGAAAGAAAAAAGAGAGAAGTTCCCATTTTGTTTGATGATGGTTAAAATTAGGTTTCTGTTTCAAGAGATCAAATTAGGACTGTTAGATTTCTATCATTCTAATATATCGACCGTTGGATCGTTTAAAAGATTAAAGACCGTTAGATTAAAATGATAAATATAACTTTTACCCCTAAATACGGGCGTATCGTCGCGGCCGAGATATCGGAAATTCGGCCGATATTCGCGTTCGAATCGCGGTGACCGCAATCTCGGATAACGTCACGCTTTTCGGCCGATACCTTGAAAAGCGCCGATAACTTGGCTTTAACGGCCGAGATTGACTACATTGGATAAGTCCCATTAAAATAATACTTATTCGTAATTCCTACGTTTTAATAATATAGTCCTAGCTGTATACAAACATTTAATACCTCCATTAAAAGTTATGAACGGATGTTTTTTTTATTTTATGAAGACAAGACGAAGAAAGAAGATAATCTTCAGTAAATAGATAAAAGGGTGAAGATTCCGAAAAGTGATATTCCGGAAATTTACCGACTACCTACTCTCCCCGTCTGATTACAAAGCCTCTGTCCTCCGGAAAGTGGTATTCTGAAATACCTTTTTATGAGAAAATGAGTGGGATTGGAGGAGTAAGAGAAGAACAGTGAAGAGTGAGCAAAAGAAAGGAAGATCTGGTTATGGGAGCTTCGCTGTCGAACTTGGCGGAGGGCGGAGGAGGAAATGGTGGTTCGACGATTGGTCCAGGATTAGGAGATATACCAGAAAGTTGTGTAGCATGTGTGTTTATGTACTTAACACCACCGGAGATTTGTAATTTAGCTCGTTTGAATCATGCTTTTCGCGGTGCTGCTTCTTCTGATGCTGTTTGGGAATCGAAATTACCTCATAATTATCAAGATCTATTGCAATTTTATTCCTCACCTCTTGATGATGATGATATCACATATCAGAATTCATCTAAGAAAGATATTTATGCTCGTCTTTCTCGTTCAATCTTCTTCGATGATGGCAACAAGGTGATTTTAATTTTGTTATCTTGTGTTCATTTTTTATATGAATGACGTGAGAATTCAAGTTTTTTTTGGGGAATTTAAGGTTTTTACTGTTTTTCCATGAGTGTTTTTTCTTATTAATTGAGGTTGAAAATGGTTGTTGTTGTTGTTTTAGGAAGTTTGGTTGGATAGAGTGAGCGGAGGAGTATGTATGGCGATTTCGGCAAAGGGTATGTCAATAACTGGGATTGAAGATAGAAGATATTGGAATTGGATTCCTACTGAAGAATCAAGGTTAGTTTTAATAAATTTTTGGTGTAATTTTGAGAGTGCCTGTGTTCATTTTTATACTCAGTAGTTATGTTTTTGCAAATTGTAGTCAAATTGATTTCTAGAAGGATAACTTCTTTGTTTGGTATGATATGGATTCGTAAGTTTAGTGCTTACATATGAACTGAATGCTGAAGTTTTGTAATGTCAGTTCGGTTCTTAGAGATTTGTTTGATCTATGCTAGTTATAAAAGGATGTGTAATTGAATTGAATATGTATGACACATCTTAGTACGGTTTGTGATTTTTCGAACTAGAGAGATTGTTAGGTTGGTAGTATCTAGTGGAAGTTATAACATATGACTTCGTATTGTAAAATGGTAACTATATGATGGAGAGGTTGATTTATTAGTAAATTTGAGGAGGTCCGGATATGGGAGTTTAGGATTTTGATATGGAATATGCAATAGGATCTCTAATGAATTGCCAGCCTACTAGGTTCTTATTTAACATTCTGTTGATTGAAGAAGCAGGAGTATCTTTTATGGATATAACGAGGAAATAATAAATGACTTTTTAATTTTGGGATAAGATTGGTGTTTCTTGTTAGAATAATTTCCTATTTGGGGCTTAGGGGTATATTTTTGTACTGATCCCTTACCTTTGTAAATTTTTGTATCACTAGTGCACTTACAAGGCAAGGTAGAAAGGAAGTCACAAAATGATGAATATTTGAGATTGATAATAACTATTCTTATTCGGAAGTAAAATGGTTTAGGCATCAAACCCCCTTGCTCTTTGGCGTGAATGCTTGTAGACAGAATCGGTGTCTGCTGCATATCCTGCCGAGGTAACACTTGATGGTGATGGTGAATCTGATATGGACTCCTTAAGGTTCCATAGAATGTATCTCAATTTAGAAAACCAACTCAATCAAAATTGCAGTATTTCACTTAACTTGGAGGCATACAAGGTTCCCTTCTGTCTAGGCTGTTTTATAGATTTGCTGCATGTAGTGTCGTGGTAACACTTGATGGTGAAGTTAATAATGAGACTTCTTATGCTTCCAGTGGATGTATCTTGATTTTAACAAGGTCAACTAAATCAGAAATGCAGTATTTCACTTAAGTTGGAGACATTTGGAACCATATCGTATCTAGGTTTTACTGCAGCGTGTGTGGCTTGACACATATTGGTTATACATTGTCTTCCCAGTAAAAGTCTTCTTTGTACTATTTGTTTAAGTTTGTTTACTTTAGTGTCATTTCCACTTTTCATTTGATCCAGCCTGTTAACCCTCCATTCATTGTAAACCATTGGCTTGTCTGCTGATGACCTCTATTTTATATGGTAATCATTTTAGAACTACCAAGTCTAGTAACTGAGTCACATTTCAGGGGGAAGCATTCCTATCCTTTACATGGTCTTTTCTTGATCTAGCAGTTTTTGTTTGCAAAGCTAATCCTGCTATCTGGGCTGACCATTATATACCTATTTTGCTAATTCAGTGTCTTTGTTGACATTGCTTGATAGAGATGCCTAATTATTAGAAGAGTTATCGTTGTTCGTCTAAGTTTGATGTGTTTGACTGTTGTTATGTTATATGGACTGGCTGCTGTGAGGTCATTTATACATCAGATGGAGGTAGTAACTTGTCGGAAGCATTCCTATCTTTTACATGTCTTTTCTTGATCTAGCAGATTTTGCTCGCAATGCTAATCCTGCTATCTGGGCTGACCATTATATACCTACTTCGCAAATTCAGTGTCTTTGTAGACATTGCTTGATTGAGATGCTTAATTATTAAAGAGTTATCGTTGTTTGTCTAAGTTTCACATGATGTGTTTCACAGTTGTTATGTTATATGGAGTGGCTGCTGTGAGGTCATTTATACGTCAGATGTCGGAATCTGCTTTGCCTACAACTAGAAGGTTGACCCTTAAAGAAGGAAAAGATCCTCTAGTCATACACATTTTAGTTGATAAATAGAGGCATTCCTTTATGTGTTATTCTGGTGTTCTGAATAATGCTCTATTTTCTAATGATGGTGGATATGCGTATACCGAAGTAATGCTTTTTTCCTCTGCTGGATGTGATATTAAGAGCGAACTGATAGTTAGTACATGCAACCATATGTTCCTTCAAGTCATTGCTTATGTTTGCTTTTACTTTGGAAGGATAGTTGAGAAATTAGTTGCTTTGGGACAACTTTTTGTGTACGACCTATCGGGTTTTACCCTCGTTCAAACAGTTGGAGCTGTTGGAATTGCTTCACAAATGAGAGTTAAACATTTGAGTGACTACGAGTCTGCTATGATGGCGATTTTTCTAGTTTCTCGTTAGGTATCATGTTGAAATGGAGTCATATGAGCCAGTGGCCTTCCATCAGTGTCCCTTTTAGGTCTGAAGTTTGTGTTAGAATATTAACTTTTGATTGGTTTATGGATGTTGAAACTTGAAAGTGCTTCAATTTGCATGGATAACTGATATGATAATTCTTCTCTTAGTGTTATTCTAATCCTCATGGGTGTAACCTAACATCGCAAGTGTTGTATTGCGTACTTTTTGCAGGTTCAATGTGGTTGCATTCTTGCAACAGATATGGTGGTTTGAAGTGGATGGGGTGGTGAGGTTTCCTTTTCCTGCTGGTATTTACACTCTGTCATTCAGGCTTCACATTGGCAAGTTTTCTAGAAGACTGGGGCGTCGTGTGTCTAATTTCGACCAAACCCATGGGTGGGACATAAGACCTGTACGTTTTGAGCTATCTACATCAGATGGACAACAAGCTTCATGTGAGTGCTGTTTGGATGAGTCTGAAAAAGATGATATGAATACAGACCTGAAACGTGGTTGCTGGATAGACTATAAGGTAGGGGAATTCATTGTGACAGACTCAGAACCCACTACGGAAGTAAGATTTTCCATGAAGCAGATCGACTGCACACATTCTAAAGGTGGGTTATGCATAGATGCTGTGTACATCATTCCTAGTGATCTAAGAGAGAGAAGAAGAAGACAGATTTTGAAGTAGCAATTAACAGGATGGGAGTGTGTTCTTTGGTTGCGTCGGTTGAAAATATTAGACTCTTAATGCTCTTCCTCCTGAAAATGTTTTGTATCTTTCGGCTACTACAACTACAAATTTCTTCCTACTTGTGCAGGCATTTTAGTTTCACACTGTATTTACTTTGACAGTTTTGTAACATTCTACTTCCCAGTGTGTTCTTTGGGTGCTTATGATGTATTTATATATGAATGACTGACAGATAATGAAGAGCATACATATACAGTACATGTTTCTAGATTATTGGTACGTTGCATATTTGTATGGTGTAAATTTGGTGGCACTGCAATGTCATTGTCCCCCCTCCACCCCCTCTTTAAGGTTGTTTATAGGGAATGGATACTCTATTAGCTAGCTAGCAATAACGATGTCTCGTTTGTTCATGTACTAATACTAAATGTCTTCCTAGTTCAGATTCTTGATAGATACACTGCACGTTCGTATGGTGTAAATTTCTGGCACTGCAATGTCACTGTAGGGAGATACTCACCATGGATACACTACTTAGCTAGCTTGATCCCACTGCTAGTGATGATAACGATGGCGGATAGGCGTCGGTTATCCTACGAGAAGGATGGTTCATTAGGGTTATCCCAGTTTTAATGGAACAGAATCAAAATTGGTCCCAATCCAATCTTTTTGACGAACTAAAACACAGCCACCACAAGGTTCACAACTAAAAATGGATTATCCGGATTAAGATTTGGTTTACTATCCGATCCATTTTGTTGAAATTCGGGATAAACATCACGATTTTTTATCCATTATTATAATTTAATTAGATAAAAAAGTGGATTGATAAAGAGGTTAACAGATGAGCTTAAACTCTTTCCAAGTCTTAAGTAGTAATCTTATTTTGAATCAAAACACAAGTCTGGATTTCAGGTATTTGGTATTGGATTTCAGTTATTGCTATCCATACCGGAAAATAAATATTGGTGAGTCCTGCAATCAAGCACTGGACGCGTAACAACATAAGCGTGCATTTTTAAACCGTCAGATTTTACATCTATTTTTATAAATCTCTAGGATAACAAATCCGATGGCTTGGGACTAGTTTTTATCCGTATTTTTATCGGATTGAAATTTTATGAGAAGAGCTTTAGGCTGGCTCAAATACTTCTCCAAGTCTATCTAGTATGCAGCATTCCTATTTTCATCTGGATACTGCATTACACGGATAAACACTTATTTAAGTCTATCCAACTTTCTCAAAACTCTATATATACGGTTGTTTGCAGGCTTCTCTCATCACTCATTAGCTTTCTCAATACAATGAAGAACAATAAGGTATTATGTTTTTCTTTTTTGCTAATGCTATGTGCTGCTGCACATGCATCATCAGCAGCAGAACCTGATGTATGGCCGCCTACTAGCGACCAACTCGACACAGGAGGGTTGAGCAGGGAGAGTTTTCCGAAAGATTTTATCTTCGGAACTGCGACTTCTGCTTATCAAGTCGAAGGAATGGCGGATAAAGATGGCAGAGGACCTAGTATTTGGGATGTCTACGTTAAAATTCCAGGTAATATTGCAGCAAATTCTATTCTGATTTATTCTATATATGCATTAAAGTTGGCTTTGTGTTTACTGCTGCATATCATCTCAACTTCTCATGAATTGCTTTAATATGTTAAAATCCAGGAAAAATTGCAAACAATGCTACTGGAGATGTCGCCGTGGATCAGTATCATCGCTACAAAGAAGATGTAGATATTCTGCACAAGCTCAACTTCGATGCGTACCGTTTCTCAATCTCCTGGTCTAGGATATTTCCTCATGGAACTGGGAAGGTAAACTGGAAGGGTGTTGCTTATTATAACAGGTTGATTGATTACATGCTTGAGAAAGGTATTACTCCATATGCAAATCTTTATCACTATGATCTTCCTAACGCACTTGAGGAGAGGTACGGTGGGTTGTTAAGCCGCAGAGTTGTCAGAGATTATACAAATTTTGCTGATTTCTGTTTCAAGATGTTTGGTGATAGAGTGAAAAATTGGATGACTTTTAATGAGCCAAGAGTTGCGGCTGCTTTGGGTTATGATATTGGAACTTTTGCTCCTGGAAGGTGCTCGAAAGAATTTGGAAACTGCACAAAAGGGGATTCCTCTAGAGAGCCTTATGTTGCTGCCCATAACATGATTTTAATGCATGGTGCTGCAGTTCAGAGATACCGTCTTAAATATCAGGTAACACATTCAATTTAGTCGGGTTAATTATCTTTTGATTAGTTTAAATTGATTCGTTGATAATAACTCTTTTTTTGTGCTTATACAGGAAAAACAAAAGGGGAGAATAGGAATTCTCCTGGATTTTGTCTGGTATGAACCTCTTACTGATTCGAAAGCCGATCACCGAGCTGCTCAGAGATCAAGAGACTTTCATGTTGGATGGTTTTTGCACCCCATCGTATACGGAGAGTACCCAAAATCAATACAGCGTGTCGTTGGAGATAGACTTCCGAAGTTTACAAAACATGACATAAAGTTGGTGAAGGGTTCAATGGATTTCCTAGGCATTAACCAGTATACTGGTTACTACATTAGTGATCAACATCTTACAAAGAACCAGCTAAAACATACTGGATATCAATTGGAATGGCATGCCGGATTCCATTATGATCGTAACGGCGTACCGATTGGACCAAGGGCACACTCTTCTTGGCTTTATGAAGTACCATGGGGTTTGTATAAAGCTCTTACCTACGTTAAAGAGCATTACAACAACCCGGAAGTGATTTTGTCTGAAAACGGCATGGATAATCCTGGTAACGAGACAATTCCAAAAGTGTTGCAAGACGCAAATAGGGTTAACTTTTATAGGAGTTATTTGCTTCAACTCAAGAAAGCTATCGATGATGGAGCCAACGTGACTGGGTATTTTGCATGGTCATTACTCGACAACTTCGAATGGTTATCTGGTTACACATCAAGGTTTGGTATCGTTTACGTCGACTATAACACTCTGAAAAGGTACCCGAAGATGTCCGCATACTGGTTCCAAAAACTTATTAAGAAGCACTAAGTAGTCAGCTTTGAATAAGCAGTAGGTATTTGATTTTTTGTTTTATGTTTTTAAGTTTTTTTGTCTATCTTGTTAGGATTTAAGGTTTTCTAGTTGTTTTTCTTTAGCATTTTTTATGGTTATATATACTGTTAGTATAACATATTGAATAGAAAGGAATTTTTTCTCTAAGTTAAAAATTGTATCTTGTGTTCTTTGGTGGCAAATTTGGGAAACTAGATGCAGTTTTGTGTTCAATAGCAAAGTTATTACCCCAAATTATACCATCAGGCAAAGCATTCTCGTATTAACCCTCTATTTGGAGAACTGCACCAAATTCATAGGTCTTCTAATGTTCATTGGCAACCCCCTATATGAAAAGCTGCAGTAGATCTAGCCAAAGAATTGCAGCTTTCACATGTTTATTCTGAAGGAGATGGCCAGGCTGTGGTCAGTTCAATATCAACTACTAATGCCACTGTCCCATCCCATGGTCCTTTTTGTAGAACACTTTTAAATCAAATATGAAATAGTTCTATCAATTTTATCGCTCTTCTTTCACACCTTGATTTATGTTCAGAAATCAAATGCATAACTAAAAATTGACATTATCTTTCACAGAATCTCGCATGTACTCCCTACTGACAAACAAACAAGAAGACTCTTAACAAGAATAACAAAGACTCTAGAGCAGACAACTGACAACTGGAGTAGCAGCAATGAATAATGGACTTTCAAATGCTTTTGCTGTACTCGGTTTAGATGTCGATGATCATCAAACTCAAACACCAATAACTGGTAATAATACAGGTTCTGGATTCCTTAAACGCTATTTTTTTTTTTTTTGCAGAATCACTATTACATCAATAATAGCAAACCAAACAAAAAACACTTAAACTGCAGAACTCACTCCAATTTTAGCTCTGCCATGTATATACCATTAGGAAAACCCCATCTCCAAAGCATCATCATACGATTCCATCCTCAATACGCTCCCCTGCTGTTATTAAGAACTGATCCCAACACACGCAGAACAGCAAAAGCTAAAAATGGACTCACATCCTAAGTATCGAAAATGAGATGAATAATATTTCGAAACAAATCTCTAATTGCAGAAAGTGGTTGACGATCCCATGGAATATTTGGAAACCAACTAACCATTAAAAGCCAACTATAGAATACCTGAGGCAACAACAGCAAGTGGTGTATTCAAATACCCTCTGGGTCTTTCACCAATCACGGCGAAAAACAAAGGTCAAACATAGAACACCCAACTGCATTCATTGGGTACCATGTGCTTCACTCTCCTTCCCACATCTTACAATAGTTGCATTTTACCTCTCAATTTGATTTCACTCTTACAGACACCTTCAGATTGAAGTGTCTTACGTCAAACTTACATCAAATAGAATTAACTTAAGCAACTCATTGGAGAAAGATCTCACTTAGTATTGTTTACTGAATAGTGGACGAATCGTATAATTCGGTCACGGAAGTTGCAGTTAAGCAATTCAGTCAACAACTAGAAGTTTAGAACCATGTTAACTAGAATGGCACGAGGAAATGGGTGGAAAAACAGACCATACATGCTACAATAATTCACCTATCAAAACAGATGTGTTTTCATAAAGTAAAATGACTGTTAACCAATTTGAAAGAACACGCAAAAGAAAGTTTGTATCATCCACGTAAGGAATACATGTATTTATATGTATGAGTTCACGAACAAGAAAGTGTTATCTGTATGTTATTTTCACAAGTAAGCTCAAAATGGCAAACAGTAAGCATATCATGTTGGTTATCGGTTCAAGGACGCAAGGTGACCTTAGGGTAAGAAGGGGTAGAGAAAATGCCTCGAGCCAATGTCTGAGTTTACACCAGATGTGGTTGTATCTGCCTATTCAGTTGAGTCTAGTGACTTATGGAGTAGTATACTGGTATATACTGCACATAAGGGACATAGCAGTTTCTTTGGGCATTCTTCGTGTCCATTCGCAAGTGGATTGGTCTAAGCATGGTAGTGGCAGCACCTGTGAGCAGAAATGAAACCCATCAAAATTGACACAATTTAGTATAAACTAAGCAGAGGAGAAGCAAAGACACGACAGCCAAGGGGGGAAATCCAGATGCTAGCCATGTCTTTAAAGTACTTTTAACATGTGATTGCTCTGTATTTATTTTTTCAATGAATCCCAAAAGATACTGCAGGATTAAGTGGCAAGCTAGTCAGGACCAATTAGTAGTGTAGTCTCCTTGTGCAGCTTAACATTCTTAGAAAGTGTCACAGTGCACATGCTTAAATTTCCCTCTCCATGATGACAAATGAAATTAGAGTTTTGTGAGGAGGAATTAGGAGATACCTAAGTTTGATAGCATAATCATATCATGATAGGACCAAGGATTAGTATTTGTGTATCACAAAAAGCCTTATTCTAACCTCTTTCTGCCAATCTCTAAACTGCTTTAACTTAACACAGCAAGAAGGTCTTAACCTATCATACATTCAGTAATGTATTATGTCTAGCATCGCATGAACAAATTAGAAACAAAAATCCAGTAAGCATCAATTTTACATAGATGACTAAAATACTTCAAACACACATTTAGAAGGCTAGAAAATAAGATATACCTAGAATTGATGCATTCTCCTTGTGCACGCCAACTTGTTGGTGTTGATGATGGTGATGTTGATGCTGCAGAGGTTTCTTTGGGTGATGGTGGTGTTGTTGTGAGTATTGGTGATGTTGCTGGGATTTCTGTGAGTAATGGTGATGTTGCTGGGATTGCTGTGAGTAATGGTGATGTTGTTGGCATTGTCGTGGATGTTGGTGATGATGTTGCTGCTGTTGCTGGTTAGTAATGGCATTACCATTCTGCCTAGCCTCTGCCAATTGATTAAGTTGTTTGGCCACAATAGGACCCAACCCAGTGTATATCTTTCGCCATATCTGACGCTGTTGATATGAATTTACAAACCTCAGCTCTTCCATTTCTTCCCTCGAGTAACTTCGCTTACTCCCATCCGATTTCTTTTGACAAAAGACATTTGTAGCTTCAACAAACATACTCAACTCATCTTTCTTCAAGTTTGTTTCAGTAAAATTTCTCCTGGAACCTTTCTTGACTTGTTGCCTTATGTTCTCAGAGCAAATTCCAGAACTTCTTTTACCCAAAGCAATGGAACCCAACATTCCTTCCCTTGCACAGCCATTTCCATTAACAATGTGAGTATTTTCAATTTTTGCCATTCCATTACTACTAGTATTACCTGAGGCTGACGATTCTCCCCATTTCCCCCAATTAATCTCATCGGAACCAATCATCATCTCATGAGAAATAGTTCTTTTCTTGTCTGAATAAAGATCCCAATTACTCCTCTCAACAAGATTTTGAGATGGAGACATCGATTTAGTTTCTACTACAAGAATGACATGTTGGTCACCAGTAATTACATCTTGCACTTGAAGGACCTCATCTTGCTTACCCTCTATCCTACTACTACTTTCTGAATTCATCATCTTAACTACAACATTTTCATATTGAGAGATGGAGGGGGTTAAAGAATGAGCTTGACATACCTCCTCTTTTGCGGAATCTTTAGAAGAAATCTCAAATTGGTCTTCTTTCTTTTCTTCAGCAATGAATGAATCATAGAATTCAATACTACCTTTACCCATTGGTTCTTCACATTCTTGATTCTTCTTGACCCTATTTTGTAACTGTGAAATGGGTTCTTCAGAAACTTCTTTCTGGTTCAGTTCCACCATTAATACAGAAGAAGGGTCATCATTAGTAGTGATGACAGGATTAACTTGAAAACCCTCAGAAACGACTTGTTTCACCATTTCTTTGTTATCTTCTTGATCAATTTTGTCTACAGTAACTTCATCTTTGTTATCGTCATCATCGGTTACACACATTGCACGGCTTTGACGCACAGAGATTTCTGAAGGAATAAAACCCAAGACTTTATCTTTTTCGATATCTGGTTTCAAATGGGTAAAATTAGAAGAATCCATAATAATGGTTTGTTGGATTTGATTAGACAACATTGTGCATTTGAAGCTGAATTTGCAAAAATCTCGGATTATGAAATTTATGGCTTCTGGTTGAGAGAGTAAAGTGACGAAATAAAAGAGGGTTCTTGGGTCCTGCTAAAATGTCAGGCTTTCCAATAATAGTGTTGCTATTTTGTGCAGCGTTTTATATCCTCCCATCCCATGATAACAAAGCGGCGTTCATGTAGGAATTGGCTTGGCACTAAGCAGTTTCGATTTAAAAGTCCCAACATTTCGAAAAAGAGCTAAATTTAGTACAAGTATTCAGTGAATGAAACATAATAATGCTCAGTGCAAAACCTCTCTTCAGCTCAGTTGCATTGTTTGACATGAAGTCTTAACATAATAATGCGATCGCAGGGCCGAACCACTTATCGTATACAGGGTGCAATTTCAAAGTCAAGTCAATGAATGAATAAATGCAAATCTATTTCAAATAATTGCAGTTTCATCATTAGTGGTATATTGTTTCTGCGTTTCTGCTACTGCTCCTCATTAACTTTCATCACCCACTTGGCCCCTTTGGCCCTTTCAGCAAATAAAGCAGTTCTCTCCATTTTGAACTGTAGGCTTTTAATCTATTAGCTTAGGGGAGCACATTGTATAGTGTTAAGTATTCCCGCCTGTCACCCGGGTGACCCGGGTTTAATCCCCGGCAGCGGCGTTATTTCATCATTTTTTGTTTTAGCTTCTTCTATTGCGGCTCCACTAAGCCGCAAAAATCCTTAAAATGGGATTTCAACTCAGCATTTTTTGAGATTTTGAGAAGAGCTGCTTTTTGGAGAGCATAATATGATGAAAGTTGGTTATCAAACTATTGCATTTAGGATTCATGTGATAGAGCATTTCCAACCATCAAGAAGATGCACAGGGGAGGAAGAGTTCAAAGCTCGTGGGAAGGGAGAAGATCAGCACTAAGAGACAACCAGAGGGATACAAGCCTGGTTTCATGGTTGAGGGTGCCACCCTAAAAACTGTGACCCCCATTCCTTACAATGTGGTCAATGATTTCAAAAGGAGGATCTTAGGATGCTTTTGCCTTTTGTGGTGGTTCACCACCATCATCTCGTTTTTTGGAAAGGGTGTTTATCAGATTTTGATATCTAGTAAGAATATGTTCAAGTATGTGATATATGTGAGTGCATCTTGAACATTCTTTCAGCGGCAGTTGGTCGCATATCTGGCTCAAACAGAAACAAGTCATTATTCGAGAAAAGAAAGCATGTTTTCTTTCCAAGTAGAATAAGCTCCTACATCTATTCATTTTTCTTAGCTTCAAGTTTGTCAAAGAAATTTCATACGTTAAGACCTAGAGGAACTTTAAAACCCTGAAGTCAACTTACTGGTTATTCTTATTTTGTGCTCCTTAAATGTATTTTTATGGTCATATGGTATCTCTTCTGATTTATGGGTTTAGTTTTAGCTGTTGTAGTTTGCAAACTTATGTCATCCCAATTATCTTATGTTTGGTCGTTCATGCCACCATTCATGTCATAGACTTTGGTACGTTCTTTGTAATTTTCACAGATTTGGTTTTGAAAGGGCTTCAGTGCCGTTTTACAACCTGCACTTAATATTTAACCTCTCAAATATTTTCCAGCCTTACCTATTCTAAGAAAAATTACTAAGTTTTGGCATTTTTGTAGTTTTCCTCTTAAATTTTCAAACTTTTATGCACGAAACCGAGGTGATACTGCTCCTTAGTGAGTTGTATTTGTAATGGTACCTATTTTTATAAGTGGCCTGCTTCTGTGATTAAAACCTGTGAGAAAATCATCAGAAATTTCCTTTGGTCTGGAGACCGTGAGCATAGAAAATTTGCTACTTTGAAATGGGAAAAGGTATGCACCCCATATAATGAAGGTGGTCTGGGAAGATGTGGTCTTTGCTTCCAAGTATAAGGATAAAAATGGTCAATGGACAATTAAATGGAAATACTCATCCGTATGGCCTGGTTTAAAATGGGCTTGGTTAGCTTTAAAGGATGATGTGAGATGATGTATTGGGGATGGAGCTGAAATCTCATTTTGGTTTGATAACTGGATAGGTGAAACTCCTTTAGTTGTTGATTTTGGTCTTACTGATTATGTGAAGGAAAATATTCAATTGAAAGTAAAAGATCTTTTACATAATGGGGAATGGTTGATTCCAAGTTTGTTAAGACCTTTTTTCATGAATAAGGAATTACCTGCAATAAATGGAGGCTCTGATAAGATGATGTGGATTGGAGATATGAAAGAAAAACTCACAATTTCTTCAATTGTGCACTGGCCTGCTCAAATACGGAAGGACTTCCTGTATCCTAGTATTTTAAGTAATGTGTGGAAGATTCAACAGGGTGTTTATAATGATGATGAAAAAATGATTCAAAAAGGATTTACTATGGTCTCAAAATGTTGTTCTGTAGTTTGGAACATGATTCAATGATTCACTTATTATGTTTCTGCAGATTCAGTAAGAATATATGGGCCTGTTTGGGTGGTATCTTTGGGTTTGCAAGACCTGTCTCACTGGAAGATGTGTTGAAAAGTGCTAAACTAAAGAGTCCAATTATAAAAGAAATTTGGATAAATGTTGCTTCCTCTACTATGAGAGAAATTTGGTTCCAGAAAAACAGTTTCATATTTGATAATATTCAGCCCTGTGAAGAAAAATTTAAGAAGAGAATATGGCAGTTAGTTCATGAAGGGGGCTTTAGAATGAAGGGAACAAGATGGGACCCGGAGCAGGAATATGACTCTCAAATAATAAAAAAATTCAATTTGGGTAATAGAAGTATTAAGTACACAGCCATCAAAGAATGCTATTGGTTGGCTCCTAGAGAGGGTTATCTGATGTTTTATTGCGATGGTTCTTTTTAGGGTAATCCAGGAAGTGCTGGTTTTGGCATTATTGCTAGAGACCATTTATGTCAGGTAGTTGGCACAATCTCAGGAGGAATGGGAGTAGCAACTAATCATATTGCAGAGACAATGAAAATGGTCTGTACTATTGAATGGGCTCGTATACTGGGTAAAGACAAAGTTATCATCAGATCAGATTCAAGAGCAGTCATAAATGACTTTAGATCCATTAGCATTCCATGGTTCTTATACTCCAGATGGAAGTAAGCTTGCAGAAGGTTGAATGAAATTCATTACAATCATATTTACAGGGAATTAAAAAAAAAGTTCCAACTTTAGAAGCAGGTGAAAGAATTATTCATACAGGGAGGCCTCACTTTCTACATCGCATTGAAATACCTGACATGGCTTACTATAGATTTTACAAATAATTTTTAATTTTCCCTTGTGTGACTCTAGTTTGAGCAGGTCTTGTTTTTACTCTTTTTTGACTCTATTGTAATCCTTTTTTAGTTTGTTAATTAATATAAATCCTGTGATTGAGCAAAAAAAACAAAAAACCCTATTTTTGAAATATTTAAGCAAAACAAACAAATAGTATGCCAACAGTGCTGCTAATCTTTTTTACTGAAAAAGAAACTTTTGTGTTAAATTTCACCACTACCCGTTTTTATATACTAGTGGATAACCCGTGATATAATGGCACGACATCGTTGCAGTTGAAAACCTCTCTGATGTTGCCGTTTGTTCTCAATTCTATATGAAGTTGAGCTAATTGGATGATTCTATGGCTGCCCCAAACATGACCTTTATTCTGGATTTTTATTCTAAACAGAGCTTGTTATATGATTCTACGACGACGACGACGAACCTAACCCTCCATATTCTGTTAAAAAACATAAATGTGCATATCAACATATCACTGACATAATCTAGAAATCTGAAGTCAAATTAATTAGTGCTATGCCTGAAAACTACGACAATAACGTTTCTAACAAAATGGTGAGTAGATGTTGATATCGTGATTATAGTACGATCGAAGTTTATTAGAAGAATAGAGACTATAACTAAAATCTGCACTTAACCTCTTAAGTCTTAACTGAGTTTATCAAAATCTAGCTAAGATTATTAAGACTCCGCAGATATGAAGGTAGGAACTTGTATTGTGTGACCCGATGTTGAACTGAGACAGCCGAGTTAAAAGAAGTTGTATTTTACCAAACGGTTGAAGTTCAACATCAAACACTGCATGATGAAAACAAAAATCATATAAATCCTTATTCTGAATGTAAACGTGGCAGCCCCGATTCAATTTCTATGTAAATTTGATATTAAAATGAACCATCAACTTCTGAATCAATAAATATTAGTTGTAATTTTTTCTTATTTGTATGGGCTGTTTGAATTGGTGTGGTTTTTCAGATCGAGAGAGAGAAAAAAAAAGAGACAGAGAGATTTCCGTGGAATTCGCACTCTAATGGAGTGTTCTTCTGATTTCAGGAGCTTGTAAATTTCAAAAATCTATCTTACTTACTGCTGTTACTTCTGTGGAACTTTCTCTATTGTTGCTGGTTCACCTGCTTCATATAATTTCCTTGCATCTATAACAGGACCTGCTGGTGATGATTTCTTGTTTGAACATTTGGTTCCTTCATAGTTGAAGGCGAATTGTTGTGAAATTCAATTTATTACGATCGAGGAGAATCGGTTTCTACTGTATGAATAGAATTTCTCGGTGTATAATCTATGTTAGAGTAAATGATTTCACAGTTGGATCTGTGGCGCAATGGTAGCGCGTCTGACTCCAGATCAGAAGGTTGCGTGTTCGATTCACGTCAGGTTCATTTTTTTTCCTTCTGCCTCTTCTGCACTGGTAGTGATTCTAGCTCTCGCTCCTTCGAAGTTATCTACATGATTACGAACAATCAGCGTTATTGCTTCATTGTATTCCTTGAAAATTTTGATTTTCATTTATGCTGGCAGCAAAACTCAAGAAGCCAAACAACAAATGTCAATCAAATCAATGGTCATCAATTTTGGTGCAAGGCATTACAAAACCCTGAAATAGAGACATTAACATGCTGCCAGCATATTCCACCACTTTGTCTCCCTTTAGACTTTGAGAACGACGAATTAGCTGAAGTTTTGGCCCTGGCAAAGGTAGAACTGCTTTGTTGGTTATTCGAACTGAGCTGCAAAAACAAACCCAACAAATTACCAATCTGAACTTTCAATTTATAAGTTTTGTTTTCATTTATATCCAATGCGCTTTACAATCTAAGCAACTAGGATTTTTCATTTACGAACTTCAGAGTCTTGATTTGTGGCTCTTCCACAGTCAAACAATACAAGGTGATTTTCTTCTTCAATTGTAACTTTCTTTTACGGCTGCCATGGTTGATCTCTCTTAACATTGTCATTGCAGGCAAACATTGAACGAATTTTCTCATGGCTCTCGTGAGATGATGTCAGATGAGCCTGCAGGAGCAGTCAGCAATAGAAACATCAAACATGTTTCATTTTGCATTGGTGGGCATCAACAGCCAGATGAGATTGCTAAAATAATTTCCATCAAAGTCATCCGAATTGTGGAAATTCTTGTTGTTATCTGGGTCTAGTAGTTTTTGAATCACTAGACTAGGTTATCCCTCCCTTTCCTTTTGTGTGCTAATTTCGTGGTGTCGTTATATGAATATGTCAAAGAAACAATGGAGTTGCTCAAACAAGGAATTCGAGACCAGGTGGGAGAACATGTTACTTGACCATGCAATCTTCATTCATATGATTTAGTCATCTCTTTAGCAACTCAAGTAAACTCCAGTTGATTGTTTCCGGTAGTAGAGAATATATAACACGAAAGTATCAAGTCTTGTCTCGCACTACATTTGTATCTTGCAGTCATCCATCTTAGCTAGCTTGTAACATATACATCTTTAATTCATGGTTTATGTCAGTATACAACTTGGTGATAAATGGGCAATAAAATGCTTTGATCTACCGGAGACGTACGCATTCAATGTATTACTAAGTTGTTTAAGATGATTCATCTTTCTTAATCAATTTATAGCAGATACGATCTTCATTCAGATTCTTAATTGCAAAATGTAAATATAAATCGCATAATTTTCAACCCATAGAAAATAATAGGAATTATTGCATGACATAGAGCTTCAATGGCTCAAGATTACACTTTACACACCAAATAAATACACAGAAATTATCCCTTAATTAAATACACTTAAACATCTCTACAAAATGTTCATCTTTCTTGTACTATACCTCTCTATATTGAGATGCATCATTATTTATTCAACTACATAATTTGCAACGGAAATGAGGACGTTTACCAGGATGAGGTGATCTGAATATGTAAGCAGTGGGAGGAGGTGATTCATACTTAAAAACTAAAGTGGGTAAGTGGTGGTGGTGACCTGTTCTTAGTAGATGGAGGGTGCAGGCGTGTAAGCTGGAGTGGGAGTGGGAGCGGGCGTGTATGCTGGGGTGGGAGCAGGCGTATAAACTGGTGGATCCATGTAAGATGGAGTGGGAGCAGGTGTGTAAACTGGTGAAGGCGTGTAAGCCGGGGTGGCATCCGTGTAAGATGGGGTGGGAGCAGGCGTGTAAACTGGTAGAGATGCGTAAGATGGGGTGGGAGCAGGCGTGTAAACTGGTGGATCCGTGTAAGATGGGGATGGTGTTTCTTCGTGTAAATAGCGAGCTGCTATGGCTTGAAAAGGAAAACTAAGAGATATCAAAACTACTAAAAAGATGGTGATTGAAGAAGCCATTGAGGTTCCTATTGTCGCCATCTTCTAATGGGTGTTTTAAGTTGTGATGTTTTGGTGCAATTCTTCATCCCTTTAAATAGGCTTATTATGTAGTCAAGTTGTGAAAAGATATAATAAATAATTGAAAGAGTCTGTTTGCAAAAATTCCATTTTGATGTGAAGGTATTGACTTGATCAATTGACTTGGTTGTCCGTGTTTGGTACGTAGTATTTTCAAAAATTCTTCTTCAACCATGAAAAGGAACTAACATTTAAATCGCATAATCACAGCCACGCCGGACCCCTGTTTTTCCTAGAGGGCTGGACCCACCCATTTATATGTCTTGATGGTTTTTGTGTATTTTATACTCCTGATCTATACAGAACTACTAGTAATATTTTTAAGTTAAAATAAAAAAATAATTACACTTTTTTTCTAAAGATGGATGGAATATAAAATTTAAATTATTATGTTTATATTTTTAAATAAGTAGTTTAAAAAGTTTATAACAGTATAGCAAACTAACAGTTTAAAAAGTTTATAACCATGCTCTAGTTATTATTCTAGATTGGAAGAAATAAATTACTTGAAAATTATTTCTTAGTTATTTCTTTGAGAGCATCTGCAAGACTGCAATGCATAAGAAAATCTATTTTTTTATGCCATATAAACTTTTAGATTTCCATTTAACAAAAATTCGTACCCAATAGTCATATGTTGCAAACTAAGAGTGTGTCATAAAGATGACATAGACATCAAAATGTCTTAACAAAAGTTTTAATTAGACTTTTGGCTAATCTCTGTATCATTTTTCTTTCACTATTTTCCTTTCCAATAACCATTTGATTAAAATTTTGGTGTTGATATTGATGATATATCAATAACCAATAACTTTACCATTGTACTACACGTTTTTATGCATTTATTTATTTTGTGTATTTTCAAAGGGTATTTAATTTGTGTATTTTCAAAGGGTAATGAGAATGTTTCTTAACTCACTAATTGTCACTAGTAATATCTTTTATCCGGTAAGACTTGATCTCTTCCCTTGATTATGATACAGCATAATTTGCTAGTTGGTTGTGCAGTTAGTTTGTTCTTTGTTTTGTTTTTTCCTCTGTCGACACAAATTATAAGGACCTATTCTGCTACAACTCCATCATCTTATGCTTTCTGTTTACTGTCGTAACAGGACAGGGGCACTTTACTTTAATATGTTGTGATCTTGGATGGAATTAAAAACAAATCTATCTAAGTCTTTTAGATGAACTCGTATGGGCTCGGGGAAGGGATCTCCTGAATATTGGGTATCTGTCGTTAAACCGGTTCTACTTTGTTTTAGGGAAACGAGTAAAACAACAAAGTCGTTGTAGTATAGTGGTAAGTATTCCCGCCTGTCACGCGGGTGACCCGGGTTCGATCCCCGGCAACGGCGATTTTAATTTTTAGAACTTTTTCAATTACGGAAGCTTTTGCATATAGCTAGGTTCTCGGCTTTTATTCTGTTCTGAATTTTGCAATTGCAGCTTAGTATATGGCCTTGTACTCATGCATGGAGAGTGAGTACGAGCACTTTGAGGTTGGAAAGCAGTGAAAAGAACCTTCTTGTTTGATCCACTGTTTCTTATAATTGTTTAGTTTTTTGTGTATTTATGTAGGTTCGTAGAAATATTCCGAAGAAAAGGATCCATGTGATAATACAGCATGTCCAACCATCAAGATGCAGGGGACGAAGAGTTCAAATTGAGCAAAGAAGGTTCAGCATGATAAGTTGAAGAGCGAAGCAAAAGCTAGTGGGGAGAAGATCAGCACTAAGAGACAGCCAGAGGTACACACAAGCCTGGTTTCATGCTTGAGGGGTTGCCACCCTAGAAACTGTGACACACCCATTCCCTACACCTGGTTATTGTTTTGTGCTCCTCAAGTGTATTTTCATGGTCATATGTATCTCTTCGGATTTGTGAACCATAAATCTGTCCGCTCGATTATCCTATGTAGTTGGTGGTTGTTTATGCCACCATAATTACTTTGGTATGTTCTCTGTAATTTTCATAGATTTGGTTTTGAAAGAGCTGCACCGCCGTTTTAACATTTAACCTCTCAAATGTTTTCCTGCCTTTCCTATTCTAAGACAAAGAAGGTAGAAAAAAGAAAGGAATAAGCTGCACCTTCTTGTTGGCAAGTTTCTGTACCCTTTTTCACAATTTAGATCATAACAATTGACTCCCCAGGATCCAAAAATTGTTGCCTGTTCAATCAACATGCAAACACTTTAACCATTTAAAAGCAATGCAATAAACTGCAATGTTTTAATGGCAAATCTTCTCTAAAAGATCTAATAGTTCTCAAAAGAGATCATAGTTCGACAAAAGAAAACATTTCTATAAGTGATGTTATCTATTTAAGGTTGAGTTTATGCTTCAAAAGTATATCAAGCAACGAAAGAATGGAAGCAATTGCTCTGCTTGCTGCAGTAGAGCTAGCCAAAGAATTGCAGCTTTCACATGTTTATTCTAAAGGAGATTACCAAGCGGTGGTTAGGTCAATATCATCTACTAATGCCAGTTTAACATGGTACTCCACAGGTATAATATCGGCTTGTAAACTCTTCTTTCTAGATATCAAAACTCAGTATGTAATTATGTAGATTGATCAGCTAATAGTGTGGCTGATTCTCTTGCTAAAATGGGTCTTGATTATGCAAGTACTATAGCTTAGATGAATGCTCCTCCTGATAAGTGCATATTGAAACGTGTTGCCAATGAATTAAATATGAAATTATTCTATCAATTTTATTGCTCTTCTTCTTTCACATCTTGGTTTATGTTCAGAAATCAAATTCATAACTAAAAGTTAATTATCTTTCATAAAATCTCAGTATTCATATATATTCAAACGAGAAGACTCTACACAATCAAGAATCTAGAGCAACAACTGAAGCAGTAGCAAGTAGTAATGGACTTTCAAATGCTTTTGCTGTACTCAAACACCAATTCTATCTTCACTATTTTTATTTTTGCTGAATCAAAGAATTTTAATTAACAACTGAAAGATTTACAGAAGAGCTAGGCCGACACAGATTAAGGCCCAACAAGATTAAGCAAAAGAGAAAAACAAAAAACAAGACCCCAAGGACTAACTGAACAAATAGAGGTAGCAAACACTATATAGCAAAAGCTAAAAGTGGACTGACATCCAAGGTAAGGTATCGAAAATGGTAGGAATAATAGTTCCGGATGAATACAAATAAGACGCACATAAATCCCTAATTGCGGCAAGTGGTTGACCATTCCATGGAAAATTTGGAAACCAACAAAGTAAAACCTGCACCATTAAAACCTCTTCTTGGATATCAAGCCACTTTGACATACCTAAGGCAACAACAGTAAGTGGTGTATTCAAATACCCTCGAAGTCTTTCACAAACCGCAACGAGAAACAAAGGCCTAACTGCACAAAATAATTTTTCTTTCATATCCTCTAGTTTCCCTTATTCTTCTGGTGATGGCTTCTTTAAAACTCCTTGAATTGTATTCCCAAACAATTTCGATACTGACACGGCAAACTAGCAAAGATAGATTTTCATACAGCTTTACAATTAAAATGTATATTATTTTCACAAGTCAGCTCAAAATGGGTAACACTAAGCATGTCATGTACATGTACCAGATGTGGTTGTATCTGGCTAGTCAGTTTTGTCTAATGATTAATGGAGTAGTATAAAGGTATATAATGAACATAAGGGACGTAGCAGTTTCTTTGGGCATTTTTCGTGTTGATTCGCAAGTGGGTTAGCCTTTCCATAGCAGTGGCAGCACCTGTGAACAGATACGAAACCATCTAAACTGACACAATCTAGTATCCACTAAGCAGAAGAGAAGCAAAGACACAACAGTCAAGAGGGAAAAATCAGATGCTAGCCATGTCTCCAAAGTACTTTAAACACGTAATTGGTCTGTATTTAATTTTTCAACAATCCTAAAAGATACCGCAGGATTAAGTCGCAAGATAGTCAGGACCGATCCATAGTGTAGTCTACTTGTGCAGCTCTTAGAAAGTGGCACTGCGCACATACTAAAACTTCGCTTTCCGTGATGATAAATGTAATTAGAGTTTTATGAGGAGGAATTAGGTGATACCAAAGTCTGATAGCATAATTATATCATAATAGGACCAAGGGTTAGTATCTGCGAATCACAAAAAGCCCTTACTCTAAACAATGGCAAAATAATGTAGATCGTATTTTCCATTTTATTGATGATAAAAGCTTAATCAAAACTTTCAGATTTCCGCACACATGAATCTTGCTACCTACAGAGCCCAGGCAGCTAGGCAAGAATAAAACAAATTCCGATGCAAGTCAGATTTTGGTTCCTCCCGCTAAAATAATACTTTAATTTATTTATATTCGAGGGGAAGATGTGTATTTTGTTTACCAAGTGCCACTAGACTCTCTACATAACCATATATACCGGTCCAGGCTCCTAAATGGTGATGCATCTTGGTAACTTCAGACTTCTGGTGCACAGAATCATAGACAACAAAATAAACATCGTCGTAAGTTTTAGCTATGAATAGAACTTCTCCATTCTTCAATTCCCATAGTAACTTCATATAGCACAAGGGTCTCTCAAACGGGAGTTGGGCAATGAACAATTTAGTCCAGGATTCTCTCACTTTATAATCCTTCATTGCCCAAACTTCAACATTATAATCACCATAATGCGCTATGCAAAGGCACCCTCTTAAAACACCCAAACTCCTCCTATTATTCTTGTCGCAAACAAGTTCATCAACTTGTGGAGTAAGCGGAACTTTCCTAAAATTATTGTCACGTATATCAAAAGAAACAACTTCACGTCCTAAGGAATCCATCGAGCAAGGAACTTGTGCTGCTATCCAGTGAAGAAGTACTCCAAAATTAGTAGATACTGCAGCCTTAGGAGACACAAGTTTATAAGGAATGATGTCAGGTAATGTTCTCCATGAATCCGATCTTAATGAGTACACCTGCACTATGGAACCAAAACAAGCTTCAAAGTCAAGACTGCTATCATAAACGCAACCATCAGTAGCTTTCATAATAGTGTAATCATCGGTATCGCAGTTATAACCAAACCCATAAGCGGGTCCGTCGAAGCTATTATAATCACAATCAACTTTCGGAACTATTATATCCTTGAACTCTTTAGTTGCTGGGTTCCAAAGGTAAAGAACTTCCTCCTTCGTAGTACTGTTGAGGCTTCTCATTAGAATCAAACCATTACGAGAATCATAGCATTGAATCTGCTGATTTTGAAACACTTGTGATTCAAATGGAGAATCCATCTCAACAGGCTTCTCGTAGTAATCATCTTCGAATGCTGATAATGATGAGGATTTACTTATGTGCAAATAAAACTCACTAGCATCATTGATTGAAAAACAATTAAACCTTTCGCTCTCGATGCTTTGCTTAAGATGCAAGTTTATGAGAATAGGGTCTTTTAACAACTTATTGTACCAGTATTTACTTGCACAACTGAATCTTGCAATGGACTTCACAGGTAGTAACGAAAGGATGTTGGTAATGACATCTTCTGGGAGAATCACCCCTTGGTCGTTTTCTCCTTCGAACACAGGAGCTACAGGCATTTTTGACGTTCTTTCTGTTGTTTCTATAATACGTGAGAAGAACCAGAAAGTAAATACAAATAAACTTGTTGTGATAAAAGCTTCTATGATATCCATGGTATCACAAAAGCAGTGGTAAAAATCTATGAAAGTAATAATGGAAAGGGAGACTACTTTGAGTACTCTGCAGATCCTTATCCATGACTGCAGCTTTTATAAGAGTTGAAATAAGCACCTATTCATGATCAAACACGACTTCTAATGGAGTCACTGTAGAGGCTCTTATGACAAATATAGTTGGACTCGGTTTAAGTTTGGTATCTTCTATTCCTCATCTAAGTCTTATTCCATTGGGAAAATATTGTGATTTTGTAAATTGAGGTTTTTGTTTGAGGAAGGAGTTCTATTTAAATATGGAAAAGGTTCAACTGTACAAAACTAAATTTTCTTTCATATTCTCTTCTAGTTTCCCCAATCCTAACTAAAGCTCCATCAAAAAGCACAGGAAAAAGAATTAACTTAAGCAATTCAATGGAGAAAAATCTCAATTAGTCGAACTTGTATCGTTTACTGAATAGGGAACAAATCGTATATTCAAATACAATCCCTAACCCCCCCTGAAAACTCACACACAAAGAACAGATTCTTCTAGTTCTTCTTAAAATCTTTTACATGGGACCAGATACAACAACACTTTTGTCACAGTCAACCTTAAGGTAGGTAGGTACAAGGGATACGGAGGATGCGTAAAGGGAAAAGAAATACACCTTGGAAAATAATGAAGCCGCATTTTTACATCTTCTCTTCAAATAAATATATTTCTTTGCAGGAGCATCCTATCCTTTAAAATCTCTACATCTAAAGAATGTGTGTTTTTATCCGCAAACAGAATCATCACCTATTTTGAAATGCCTCTATTGCCTTCTTCCACTGCCATGCTCTTTGTTTTGCATCCTCAAAAGACATTACCTTTTTGGGCTGGAAACAAGTAAAATTCCGAGTTGTGTAAGCAAGAGAAAGTGCAGAGAGCTAAGAATGAAAGACAAAAAGGTACAAAAGAAAGGAATATGCATACCGTGCAAATCTTAAAATTTGAAGAACTTGTTACTTGAATGGTGAGGTCTTGGGGGTTATCAGCCTCAGACCATAACACATTCCCCTTAAGGGTCATCTTCGCAGGGTCCACACAAATCAATTTGGGTTTGTCGGTAAGAATAAGCTGCACCTTCTTGTTGGCAAGTTTCTGTACCTTTTTCACCATTGAGATCATAACAATCGACTCCCCAGGATCCAAAAATTGTTGCCTGTTCAATCAACATGCAAACAGCTTAACCATTGAAAAGCAAATAACAAAATTCACGTGCTTGATTTATGATAAACTACAAGTTCGATGGCAAATCTTCAATAAAAGATCTGACAGTTCTCAAAAGAGGCCCTAGTTCCACGAAAGAAAACATCTATGTAAGTGATATCATCTAATTAAGGTTGAGATTGTGAAGCAACAAAAGGATGGAATATCCAAAACAAACCCAATTAAGAAAGTAACAGTTGATGAATTCAGACAAGAATCCAAGAAGAGACAATGAATTACTGCAAAACATGCACATAGAACAAAAATGAGAAGGTTTTGACAGATACCATCTTGAATCGAACGAGTCAATGGAAGCAAGTCTAGTTATGTGAGCAGATGCTTCAGAAGATGAAGTGGCAGCAGCGCCACTGCTTCCATCATTGAAACTAAATGAACCATCCCCGATGTGAGAAAGATTCCACCCAGGATCCTGAGCTTCATCAGCCTCCACAACCTGAAACCAAAAGGGTTTATGTGAGGTGTAAGTTTATGCTTTCAGAACATCTGAAACAAGAAAGCTCCGTATCTCATCCATAAGAAGCTCAATTCATTGCAGGAGTATACCTTGGTTTCCAAAGCTAGTTTGGGAGGAGATTGCCGTCTTATATTTTTCCAGTCGACACCCTTAAAGAAGGGATGTGTCTTAAGTGAAGCATAGCCATCAGGCCCAGCACCTGGTCGTTGGCTGGGATCTGTATCCTGGATAGAAATAGAACGAAAAATCAAAGGTGTTCAAAGTAATGCTGAGAAAAATTACATCTTTTAAATGTAAAAAACTAAATAAATGGATGATGTGAAGTAAAAGGCCTGAAATAGCTCAAGGAGCTTAACATACGGTCTAATATGAGCTTATACTTATGACTGCTAGATAGAACTTCAGTAATTTGCTCTTACCAATAACTTGTCAATAAGGTCTCTAGCTTCTTTAGTAAAGTACTCTGGAAAATTTATGTCTCTGGCAATTATTCTTTGAAAAATTAGCCATTCGCTTGCATCTTTGAAGGGAGAAGTTCCAGATAGCATCTGATACAAGGTGCACCCCAATGCCCAAAGGTCATTTCTGTTTAATACAAGAAAAGTCAGATGCCATGGAGAAAAAAATGGTATGCAAAAGCTGCTACAATGAAATACCAATATTCGTAACCGCAGTATATATGTTATAGCTTTGCCAAATGGAAATATATTAGGATGTAAAGGAACAAGATAGGTTTTCACTACTTTGCCTAATTGAAATGTCATGCTGGTGGTAATAGCATACAAGTCTTTGGATATCTAAATGTTTTCTTACCCAAAAGTTGCAGGGGCCGAATTAAGAACTTCTGGAGGGACATATGCAGCAGTTCCCACAAAGGTGCATGCCTTTTCACCTGGGTAGTTCACCGAAATACACAAATTTATCATTTAAGGTACCAATCAAAATTCATGGCAAAGTGGTTAGGGATATTGTGAAAACTTACTTGATGGTGCAGATGGAAGGACTGATATTTGGCTGTCCTCCATAGGCTTTACACTACCAAAATCAGCAATTTTAATATGCCCTTCTGCAGTAAGTAGCAAGTTCTCTGGCTGTCATTAGAAAACTTGTTAGCATGTTTGACATGCCCATCATAAGAAAGTGAATGCATGTAGAAATACCTTAATATCTCGATGAATTAATCCTACACCATGCATGTATTCCAGAGCATCAATCACTTCTGCTGCATAGAAGCGCGCTTCGTTCTCTGATAGACGACCTTTCTGTACCAGGCCAATAAGTAAGAAACATAAGACTCATACATCAAATGTAGCTAACTTCTTCTACAAACAAGGAATTGGGAAGGACAGAACATTCGAAATGCTCTTACCCTTATTATCTGATCAAAAAGTTCACCGCCTTCACAAGATTCAAGTGCCATGTCTTCAAAATATGATAAACAGAACCATGTCAGATTAACAATGAACATAGACCTACAATAATGTACATATAATCGTATACCACAAACATAAAGACCAATAATGACGGAGAATAAAGCCAGAATACCTACACAAAGAACAAGTATCTTGAAATGTGAAAAACAGACGAATAATCCCAGGATGATCCAATTGATCGAGTACAATCCGTTCCAACTTGACATAGGATGTTTTATTTTCTTTCGTAATAAACTTCTTGTCCATAATCTTCAACGCATATACGATTCCTGTATCCCTCTTCTTTGCCCTCACAACCTGATGATAATAAACTTCTTCCAATTAGCCACTAACACAACCAAAAAAACCACATCAATTAAACGGCATCGCCAATTAGAACAATTCAAATTCAAAAAAATTCAAAACAAACCAAACCCAAAATAATTATGTATGTATCATCTATTGCCCATTGTTTCAAGTGCTTCTAATCACAATACTAAGTCTGTTATGGAGTTATTCCCGCTAAATCATATTCTCAAGTAATAAGCCCTTTATTCTCTGTTGGCATTTTCTCAAACAGTTAAGATTTGAGTCCAAAATTGTCTACTTTGATCATCAAAACTTCCATAAATTCATGTAATTACTACAATTGGCAGCTCATAACTGACTCCAATTTGAGAAAAGTTTACACCTTTTGATCAGATCCCACAACCCCATTCCATACCTAACTCAAAATTCTTATAGTTTTAGCAGAAATTTCTAAGAAACAAAAACCCATTTCATCACCAAAATCATTTTCAAACCCCATAAAAAAAGGGGTAAAAAAAGGAGGTACCTTCGAATAAGAACCAACACCATAGATCTTCCCTAATTGAAACTCTTGAATACTAAACTGTTCTTGAGGTGCTCTAAACACAAAACTCTTTGATTTTTGAACTGAGTTATTATTACTTTCTGGGTTTTGAAGATGAAGCTTTGATTCAAATTCTTTCTCCATTTCTCCTCCTCCTCCACCACCTTCACTCAATGCCAACATCTCTTCACAGAAGAAGCGAAAGAAAGCAGTAAATGGATTTTCTTTTCACGGCTTCCAACAAAAAGGAAGAGGAAAGACTGGTCAACGAAAACAGAAGAAGGAGATGAAGAAGAGAATCGAATTTCCCATCTATCTATCTCTATCTCTATCTCTATCTCTCTAGAGATTCCCCAGTCACTGTAAAAGCAAATTTTTAGTATTAAAATCAAAAAGGAAAAAAATAAAATTAAAGTGAATGTTTTTCTTTCATTCTTCTTCTTCTTCTTTACTGCCAATGACTTGTGTGTACTTTTTTCTACAGAAAAAGAGTAATGAATAGTGTCTTTCAATGACACACAAAGTTGGGTGCCCAAAACTAACACGCTGTGTATTCCATCTGTTGTCCCATAACGTAGATGAATGTCCTCTTATAGCATCCACAATTGGTCAGTGAAAATAACAACACCCTCCTAATTAAAAATAAAATAAAATAAAATAAAATAAAAGATGGATTTTTGTGCAACGTTGCTGACAGGAGTACCGGTTTGTTTGGGTGTATCTATTCATTGTTGAGGGGTGTTTTGTTTTATATAGATGTTGGTATATCCAAATAAATTGGTACTCTAGTTAAAGCCTTGAGTTTGTTTCTGATGTATGTTAATATGGAGTGTTTGGCAACCAGATGCAAAAGGGTTTTGTTTCACAAATGATTCTCATTAATCGGAAGTAAAAAAAAAAATACTTCATAAAAAGTTTACTTTGCTATTTCTGAAAGTGAGAACTAGATTTTAACATTAATTTTTAGTTTTTTTTATATAATTAAGATAAAAAGTTACATTCTGTATAGTATCTAAACATCTTGTATCTGATTTCAAACTTAATCTAATCACTTTTGAGTTTTAATTTTAGGGTAAAATCTTAAAAAGTTGATAATAGGAAAAAATTTGAAGTCGTACTGATAGATAAAATAATATCCAGCAGCATCTCAACCCGTCAAGCGTGAGTTTTGTTAGAGATGGGGTAGTTGCCATGTTCATGCTTGCCCACCAAGTGTATTTTGTCCCAATAATACTTCTCTTGCCCCCGATTGATCATTTCTTATCCCGGCTCGGTCGTTGCAGTCCTTTATTTGATTATTCGTAATGAAAGTTTTATGGGTACCTTGGTTCTTAACTTATTCACCATCCAATATCTAATCTTGATTTATTTGATCAAACATTAATGTGTATTTTTATTAGAAACTTAGACAATTGATCTTAACGTGATGAGCATTCTCTTTTTCTTGGCATTTTTAAACCATTTTTAAGAAACAACAAGTAAACAAATCTCAAGCAAGATTATTTTTGCATGAAATTTATTCCCAACTGTATTTTTTCTAATCTCTATAAAATAAACAAAAGAAAAAGAAATAGATGATGACAAGTCACAGTTATTGAACTATAGATGAAAAAGTGATAAATTCAAATCCTTTTTCCAACCCATACTATGTTGTTTTATTTTGTCTTTTCCTTTTTGGTTATTGGATTGGAAAAATAAAGTTAGGTACGGGTAGTGCTTGTCTCCAATCAATGACATCATTGATACTATCTATTGGTGAGACGTGAATGCAATAAATTACGCATAACTATATATAAGGAATCTGTTACTGACGGACGATAACGTACGTGTTTCGGTGCGAAGCATCGTGCATGTGTGAAATATGTCGTTGCACTAATTAGTCTATTTTTATGTTTTTTTTTCACACAAAAGTGCGTTGACCCAAAGGGCCACTCTTAGATGCAATTTTTCTAGTAATATATGGAGATGTAACATCTTTACTTTCTCCTATGTGGGATTAAAGGTTTCATTCACAAATAGTGAAAATGAGCTAGTGTCCTTAGTGACGCTTAGGTCCTAAGAGCCGTTCCCACAAAGACCAAAAAAAAAACACATTAAAAGTTTATTTTCTCCAACAATCCCCACATGAATGAAAAACCGATAAAAAATCAGAAATCAAAAGCAAAAAATACCACTATAGGCAAGAAGTGTCCATAAGGTCTTGAACCTTTGCCTAATGAGAAATTACCGGAACTACTTGATGGACAGTGAACGCGATGTCTTGAACTGTCATCGTTTGGTGTAGTTCATCAATAACTTCCACGCGTGATATCTCTCTAGGTGCTGTCAAGTTCGTGTCTTTGTGTCCATTTTGGCCCTGGGATCACGTTTCTCAGAATGTCCTAGAAAATCATCTTTATTCTCATAGGAAGCGACCCACTTCCACATTCAAATATATGAGTTCCATCAAGAATATTTACTGCTACACCCACTTCAATCTTAAATTGAAACTATAGAACTCATTAAGACTTATTCAAAAGTCATCCTCCACATGCAATCACACTATCACGTCTATACCATAGGGAAGGGACAGAGAATGAAATTCTCTGATAATGTTTCTTTTAACCCACTGTAAATTAGTTGTCTCATTCAAAACATTGATCTTAGGATCTCCAACCAGCAAGGTTGAGTATCCTTTATGGCAAGTTTATTTAATGAGTTTAAGCCTCATACCTCTTTATGCATTACTAACTATCTCCTTGGACAAACCTTTCGTCAAAAGATCCGCGATATTCTCCTTGGACCTCACAAAGTCAACAGAAATAACGCCAGTTGAGATTAGTTGTTTCAAGGAATTACATCTTCTACGAATGTTTATAGACTTTCCATTATAGTTGTTGTTTTTAGTTTTAGCTATTGCAGCTTGACTATCACAATATATAGATATAGGTGGCACAGTCCTATGCCAGAGAGAAATGTCTTCTAAAAAGCATCTTAGCCAAGCATCTACCTGTCCTGATTTATCTAACGCAATGATTTCATAGTTGATCGATCTATACATGTCTTTTTGGAACTCTTCTAAGAAACAGAACCCCCAGCTAGAGTGAAACCATATCCACTCATAGACTTAGACTACTCTAAGTCTGATATCCAGTTTGTATCACAAAATCCCTCAAGGACGGCAGGGTACCTCTCAAAATTCAAACAAAAGGTCAAAGTGTACTTCAAGTACCACATCACTCTAATAAGTGAATCATAATGCTCCTACCCTGGATTACCGGTATACCTACTCAACCTACTCACAGCATAAGCAATGTCTGGTCTCGTACAGTTCATCAAATACATCAGACTTCCTGTAACACGTGAGTATTCAAGTTGTGAAACTCCATTACCCTTATTCTTTTTGAGTCTAAAACAAGGATCATACGGAATATAAGCAGGTTTACAATCAAACTGATTATAATTTCTAAGCACAGATTCAACAAAATGAGATTGACTAAGACTATATCCATTATAATTTCTTCTAATCTTCATCCCTAAGATAACATCAGCGGGTCCTAAGTCTTTCATGTCAAAGTTCTCATTAAGAATGTTCTTAGTGGAATTAATTACATTTATGTTTGTACCAAGTATAAGCATATCATCAACATACGAACATACAATCATACATGCATCATTCACAAGTTTAGTATACACACACTTGTCAGATTCATTGATTTTAAAACCACTAGAAATCATTACATGATCAAATTTTTCATGCCACTGTCTAGGTGTTTGTTCAAACCATACAAAGATTTTTTTAGTTTACAAACTTTTTTTTACAACCTTTCACTACAAATCCATCAGGTTGGTCCATGATCTAATTCACCATTTAGAAAAGTTTTTTTTTACATCATTTGATGTATCTCTAAGTTATAATTGGCAGCTATAGCAATTAACATCCTAATGGAAGTAATTCTCGAACTAGGTGAATAGGTATCAAAGAAATCTACACCTTCTTTCTTCTTGTATCCTTTACCTACTAACCTAGCTTTGTATATTTCGACAATTCCATCTACCTTACGTTTCCTTTTGAAGATCCATTTACAACCTATGGTCTTACACCCTAGAGATAAATCTACAATCTCTCATGTACCGTTCTGAATGATGGAATCCATTTCACTAATAAAAGATTCTTTCCATCAAGGAGCTTCAGAAGAAGTCATGGTTTCTCTATAAGTCTGTGGACCAGAATCAGCTAGGCATGTTATGTAATCAGAGCCATAAGATTTTTCAGTTCCAACCCTTTTACTTCTCCTAGGATCAAATTCTACTACATCTTCCTCTAAAGGTAATGGATAACTGGTCGAAGGGACATCTAGGGGGATCAACACATATCATGCGAGAATCATATTTCAACGGAAAAATATTTTCAAAGTACACAACATCCCTAGATTCCATAATAGTGTTCACATAAATTTCAAAAATTTCAGAACTTACAACCATAAATCTATATACAGTAGTATTCTCAGGATACCCTATGAAGACACAATCAACAGTTTTGGGTCCTATCTTAGTTCTCTTATGAGGAGGAATGAAAACCTTATCCAAAAACAACCACACTTTGAAGAATGCATAAGAAGGTTGTCTACTTTTCTATAGTTCATATGGAGTTTTATCTGATCCTTTAAAGGGTACTTTGTTCAGGATATAGCAAGCTGAGAGGATGGCCTCCCCCACAAGTTCGTAGGTAATCCTGAACTAATCAACATGGCATTCATCATCTCCTTAAGGGTTCGGTTCTTCCATTCAGCCACACTGTTTGATTGTGGTGAATAAGAAGGAGTGGTCTCACGAACAATGCTAGTTTATGTATTGACTTAATTTACATGTCCAAGTCTACCATGCCAAACATTTAATGACACACAAACATAAGCAAAAGAATCAATTATATTCATTTCATTAGAGGTTACATTAAGTTTATAGAGACCCTCAGTCTTATAACCCTTACCCTTAGTGACAACAACTTTGCCATATTCAATTACAATTTTGAAACCCTTATCATCTAAAACACCACAAGAGACAAGATTTTTGCAGATTTCTGAAACATGAAAAACTTCATTCAATGTGAGAGTCTTGCCAGAAGTGAATTTTAGCCCAACTTTATATTTTCCTGCAACCTGTGATGCAGATGAGCTACCCATGTAGAGTTTCTCCCCTTCCCCTACCTTCTGATAGGAGGTGAACATATCTCTGTTTCCACAGACATGCTTGGTAGCACCAAAGTTTACTATCGGTTACCAAATTTGCTTCAGACATCGTACCAAAAAACTCATTTTTGTTGTTTTCAACCAAATTAGCATTGTTTTTCTTATTATTAAAGTCCTTACATTTTCTACAGTGAATTTCCATATGGCCAGGAGTTCCACAAACATAACAAGCACCCTTAATTTTACCAATACCATATTTTGGTTTCTGAAACATACCTTTCTTGTGAGGACTAGGCTTAGGATTGTATTTGCTGCTCTCACCCTTTTCAGTATTGGAAGACTTGTGTTCAATTACATGAACCTTGTTGGACATATCCCTTGCAGAAGATACATTCTTGTCTTTGGAGCACAGTAATTCTTCCACTTGAATCTTCTTATCTAAATCAACCATACCGACTTTATCAGTTTCATGTCTTAATCTAGGTTTGTATTCTGAGCAAGAAGAATGTAATTTCTCAATCACAGCAGACACTTGAAAACTTTCATTAATCATTATACCTTCAGCAAGAATTTCATTGATAATACGCTGAAGTTCAAGGAATTGATCAACCACAGATTTGTCATTTGACATTTTGTATTCCAAGAACCTAGCTACCAAGAATTTATTACTTCCAGCAGTTTCTGCTTGGTATTTTCCCTATAAAGAAGCCCAAAATCAAACGCACTGAAATTCTCATTTGCATTATAAAAGTCATACAATGCATCCTCTAAACAATTCAGAATATGATTTTTAGCTATATAATTCTTCCTAACCCAACTGTCCAAATCTCATTTCAACATCATTCAAACTCTCATCAAAAGGTTTCAGAACAAGTTCATCTAACATATGAGAACTCAGAAAAAATAACATCTTTGATTGCCACCTTTTGAAATCCTTCCCAATGAATTTTTCTGGTATGTAAATATTATTTTTTCCCATTGTTACAGAAGAAGTAGTATTGTGTTAAGATTGTTGTGTCTGCAATAATAAAATACTGAAACAAATGATGTTAACTTTAAATAAAAATCTCTGAATTGAAACATTGATTCGCACACAAGGACAGAGCCACCTTCTCAGCAAATTGTCCTTAACACAATTGTCTGCGGGTACTCCTCAAGAATAAGAGATGCTATATCACCACATCGGAGATGTATCCAGGATAGAACTACCCGTTATGATTTGTAAAAGCATAATACAAATCACCACACAAACGAACTCAACAACAAGATGAAGGAAGGAAGGAAATAAACAAGCAAAGAGCATAGCAAAAGAAGAGGGGAAAAGAGCTAGGGATAGTAGTCTGCTCTGGGATGATTTGAAACGAAGAAGTCGATTTTCTTTTATAGGCAGAGAGAAGAGAATATCAGTAATGTCAATTGAATGAGAATCAATTCCGTGCATGGAGCAGGACATAAATCGTAAAACTAAATTAAAAAGGACAAATTTAAATCAATTCAAATTCAGCCTTTACCACCAGCAAAAGTTTTAGTAAGTAAAATATTTTTCTGCCGGGTCAGACGCCCTCCATTAAGACAAAATTTATTTTTGAAATTCAAAATTATTTAGAAAATATTTCAAAAGTATTTTGTCCAAAAAGATAAGTATTAGTTGCCTATGTCCTCTTCCTCACACAAAAGTGTATTGACCCAAATGACCACTCTTAGATGCAATTTTCCTAGTAATATGGAGAGACAACATCTTTAATTTCTTCTATGTGGGACTAAAGGTTTCATTCACAAATAATAAAAATGAGCTAGTTTCCTTAGTGACCCTTAGGTCCTAAGATCCATTGCTACCAAGACCAAAAAATATTACATTAAAAATTCATTTTCCCCAACATCCATAACATTCATGCAAAAGCAAATAGTCAAAGGAGTTAACTCTCATATTTAATCGAATAAACCATCTCCCTTATAAGATTTTTTTGGTTACGATGGATCATGCTCAGGAGGAGGGATGCCCACCTTTTCCGAACACTCCCACACTTTGAAGTAAACATAAGATGGTTGTCTACCTTTCCACAACTCATATGGAGTTTTATCTGATCTTTTAAAGGGTACTCTATTCAGGATATAGTAAGCTGAGAGGATGGCCTCCCCCCACAAGTTTGCAGGTAATCCTGAACTAATTAACATGGAATTAATCATATCCTTAGGGGTACGGTTCTTACGTTCATCTACACTATTGGATTAAGGTGAATAAAGTATTGTCGTCTCATGTACTATGCCTTATTCTATACAAAATTCTCCTACAGGAATTTCATAGTCACAACCACGGTCACACCTAACAGTTTTAATGGTAGCATCTAGTTGGTTTTAACTTTAAGTTTATACATCTTAAAGGTTTCTAAGGCATCGTCTTTACCCTTAAGTAAGTACACATGACAGTATCTAGTACAATCATCTATGGAAGTGACAAACCACTTCTTACCACCTTTAGTTTGAGCTGACTTTATGTCAACTAGGTCTGAATGGATTAATTCTAATGGTTTAGAATTTCTCTGGACATTCTTACTGAATGATTTCTTATCATGCTTAGATTCTACGCAAATCTCACACTTATGATCTCCATCAAACGTGAATTTAGGTATGCACCCTACGCTAGCCAATTTATGCATTGATCTATAGTTTACATGACCAAGTCTACCATGCCAAACATTCAAAGACACACATGTAAGCAGAAGAATCATTCACATTTATTTCATCGGATTTTATATTAAGCTTATAAAGACCCTCAATCTTATAACCCTTACCCACAAAATATTTGCCCCTTAGTTACTACAACTTTTCCAAACTCAATTACAACTTTAAAACCCTTATCATTTAAAACAGAACATGAAACAAGATTCTTGCATATGTCTGGAACATGAAGAACTTCATTCAATGTGAGAATTTTGTCAGATGCGAGCTTCAGCCCGACCTTTCCCTTTCCTGCAACCTCTGTTGCAGATGCGTTAACCATATAGAGTTTCTCGCCTTCCACTACCTTCTGATAGGAGGTGAACAAGTCTCTGCTTCCACATACATCTTTGGTAGCTCCAGAGTCTACCCACCAGTCCCTCACATTTGTCACCAGATTAACTTCAGACACCATAGCAGAAAACTCGTTCTTATTCTCAGCAACCAAGTTAGCATTATTCTTCTTATTAAGGTATTTACGTTGTCTACAGTGAATTGCCATAGGCCACCATTTCCACAAACATAACAAGCACCCTTAATCTTAGTAATGCCATATTTAAGTTTACGTAACGTACCTTTGTTGTGAGGACCATGCTTAGGGTTGCGTTTGTTGTTATCACCTTTCCAGATTTTTGTTCAGTCATATGAGCCTTATTTGTCATATCTCTTATAGAAGAAACATTCTTGTATTTGGTGCATAACATTTCTTCAACTTGAATATTCTTTCCCAATTCAACCATGCTGAATTCACCAGTTTCATGCCTCAATTTTATTTTGCACTCTGACCAAGAAGATGGTAACTTCTCAATTACCGTAGATACTTGAAAAGTCTCATTAATGACCATACCTTTAGGAAGAATCTCGTTGTTGATTTTTTGAAGTTCAAAGAATTGATTAACAACAGGCTTATCATTCGTCATCTTGAAATGCATAAACTTCGCTACCAGAAATTTCTTGCTACCAGCAGTCTGTGCATGGTACTTTGCTTCTAACGCAGTCCACAAATCATAAGCACTGAAAAAAAATAGCATTATGAAAATCATACATCGCATCTTCCAAACAGTTCATAATATAATTTTTAGCCAGATAGTTCTTCCTCTTGTAAAACGTTTTATCATCTTCAGTAATATCTTCAGTATTCATCAAATCATCAAAAAGAACCAGTACTGCGTTTAAATCATGAAAACTCAGGAAAAACAACATCTTGGATTGTCATCTCTTGAAATCCTTTCCGTTGAACTTCTGTGGTTTTTCAACATCGTTCTTCTCCATTGTTACGAGATAAAAGTTAATGTGTTAAGATTGTTTGAATCTTGCAACAATGAACAACAACGTTAGATGTATCAGAATAATATATAAAAAAACTGAATTATAAACAACTCTACCACGGACAACTACGATGGCAGAATCACAGGTTCAACAAGTTGTCCTTAACACATTAGTTCGCGGGTATACTCGAGAAGAATAATGCTAAACCCCAACGTGCGAAGATGTGTCCAGGATAAAACTGCCCGATATAGCTTGTATTAACACAATACAAACTACCCACTCCTGAACTTATCAACAGGAAAGGAAGAAAAATAAACACTCAAAAGCGCAAAACAAAGCGAGAGGATGGTGAAAAGAAGACATGATAGTAGCCGCTTCTGGGATGATTTGAAAACAGATTTTCGAGTTGTATTTATAAGAGAAAGTTACTTGCAAATTAAGTTAGGTTTAGGTTTTCTTATAAAACAAGGTTTTGTTTCTTGTAAAACAATTAGAAACGAAAAAAGAACTTTCCCATAAATAAAATCTTAAAGGAAATATTTTTGGAATTAATTTTCTAAAAAAGAACTTTCTAGAATATTCAATATGGGACTAAAAAGATTCATGCACCCAAAAAAATGAGTGAGTATCCATTGAACCCTAAGATCGTAATATCAAACCACACCAAGATAAAAAAACATTTAGTTAAAACTCATTTTCTCCAACAAAAATTACCAAAAAAACTACATTTAAGCTTAATAACCGTAAAAATAGCTTAGTCTGATACTAAATAATGTTGTTCGCGAAGGACAAAAATTGAAAGGAACTTACGGAGATGAGAAGTTTCTCAAATCATCTTGGTTTTCTTATTTTTATCCTAAGGGTCATCTTCAACTTCATCCCTATCATCATACTCATCGCCATAGTCATCCTCGCCATCAACATCATCGTCAGCATCCTCATCACCGTCATCGCCACTGTCGTCATCATCCACATAAGTACCTGAGTTCAGTGAAACAAGACTCGAGACACATACTGTAGTACTTGAAGAATATTCCCCTGAATTCTCATAGACAGCAACAGGTCTAGTTTTTTCATGTTTTGGATCATATTGATGGAGATGAAAACTAGCATTCATGTCAATTCCAATTAGAAATTCACCATTCTTTAAAGATCGTAAGGGCATCATTCCTTAACCAACCCAAAATGTTTTTTCAGGTCATTGGAAAAAAGCTTTCTCCAAGATATTCTTGCTCTACGGAATTCTAACACCTCCAAACCAGTTTTGCAACTAAAACCACATAAGCAAAGAGACCCACCTAACACACACAAATTTGTACTAAATGTTTCATCCAAGAAGTTAGGCCACGGCATCTTTTCAGATCCTTCATATACATAAGCTTCCCAATGGATAACTCCGTCAACAGGCACCTGACCTATCTCAGGCTGAGGATAAACAATATAAGGGATGTTGTCGAGTGTTACCCATGAAGCTGATTTTAATGTATAGACGTGAACTTCAGACCCAAGTTGACCGATATAACTTACAGGACTAACCACTTTAAAATCACCATTATAACCAAATGGTCAAAATCCAAATTGTATATCTTCCATTTGATGTTCGTAGCTAAATGGTGTATCTGGTAAATCCTTATATTCATTTGTAAACAAACAATATCCATGTGGTAAGGACGTACACAAACCAACCCATTGCAACTACCGAAAAACTTAAAAGTATCAATAATGCCTAATCTGTTCATTAGCAATGAGAGACTGGTATTAACATAAGGACCAGTACATGGAGTAGATGATGATGATGATGCTGGATCATAATCTATGGTGTAAATGTCATTGTCGTAACTATCAAGGATAGAATAATGAAGCATAAGACTTAAAGGGGTGTATTGGATTAAGATTTACATAGATATATAACAATCCTAAAAACTCCTAGGTATTCAATTATGATTTATAAGGAATCATTAAATATCCATGGTATTTAAATTTGATTATTTAAGATTTCATGAGTATCCTAGGTATTCAATTCATTTAAAATTTCTTAGTATAGTTGAGATGTAAAATATACAAGAATTCATATGTCTTTAGTTTTTTCAACTATATTACGATTTGTAATCCACTTTAATTTTTATAAATCTAAATTATTCCTAATTCAATCCATTATAATATAAAATTATATATATATATATATAAGAATCTATAAGATTCTTTTAAAAAATATTGTAGATTCACTAGATTCAGGTAAACTTCTATCTGTTTTCATCCATATAAATCATGATCCAAACATCCCTGTTAATCTATTGATTCGAGTAGCATGATTTAAGTGCTTCTGAACAAACTCACCATCATTTAATAACTTGTACCAGCCTTTGTTTAGACACCTGAATCTCCCAATTGACTTCACAGGCAATCTAACAAAGATGTGTACAATGATTTCGTCTGGGACATTCGCCATCCCTGTAATTATAGAAAAAATAATCAGTTAAAATTTTCAGCATTTATATAAATCTAGTGAACTGATTTCTACCCCAAAATATTAAATTCCATCACAATTGAATCAAAACATATTTGTATATCATCATAATGCAAAATATATGTGTGTGAGAGGGAGAATACATTCAGCAATAAGAATGGAAGGCTGAGGAATTTCTGGGGTTTGATTAATCTCTAATGAAAAGAAAAATGAAAAGACGCCTTCAAAGTTCAATCTAACTATACCCTAATTATTATGTTCATTCATCAAGCGGATGGAATGATACTGGACCGAACACGTACGGAAGAGGGTGGACTCCATCCACTACCCAATGCTACTAAATTTCCTTACCTTTCTGATTTCAATGAAAACGGGAAAGTGGAAAATCCGTTGAAAATATTCACATCTTTAACATTCTAGAGAGTGGAAATCCGGAAGTGTTTAAAGACCTACTAGAAACTTTGGAGGATGTGGAGGAATACAGTAGTCCTCAAGATGATTTTGAAGATATTGCGGCATAGGATGAATCTGATGATGATAGTGCCGAATGTGAATATGAAAAACACATTTGGATGAAAGTGGTGAACCTCCACGAGGCTAGTGTAGTTAAAGGAAAAGAGAAGACTAAATCTATTGAGGATATTTTACCTCATAGAAGATCTATGAGCGAGAATCAAAAAATGATCAAGCTACTGCCAATTGACTTCTTTGTTGGGTGCTTTTGCTAAAGACACTCCGGCAGATACTAAACTTATTTTAAATGACATTTCTAAGGACTATAACAAGCTAGGAGACGTTAAGCTAAGAAAGAACAAACTAAAATATTTTGGTCCGGGATTTCTTGCAATGATAAAGCTTGGAAGAGGAAAGAAGACTCCTGCTAAGAAAACAAAATAGAAGGGTGTTCTAGGGGTTGTCGTTGACTTATTTGTGTGTTGTTAGTCTTTTTTTTATTATTTTTGTGCTGCTAGTTCTAGTAAGAGAAACTATAATGGGTCGACTAAAGTAAACGACCAAAGATTAAAAAATTTAGTCTTTGGTCAGGCCTAAGAAAAGCCGTATATAGTCGGGCGGTATCCTAACGTGACGTCTGGTGTTGGGCGGTGTCTTAGCATAGCGCTTGGAAAGACGGGCGAAATCCTAACATAACGTTTAAACCAGGCGGAATCCTAGCATAACGCTCGATGTGGGGCGGAATCCTAACGTAACGCCTGGTAGTGAGCGGTATCCTAAGACCACGCCCAAAAGACAGGCGGTGTCCCAGAATCACGCCTGATGGGGCGAAGGGCTAGCAACACGCCCGAAGGCACTTATGCGAATAGAACGTGTGAGTAGAATGGAACGGGCGATGTCCTAACACCCAGCCTACAAAACCCAAGTGAAGCACTAAAGTACCACTCCATTACTTCGTTAGTTAATTTAGCTTACTTAATTTGCTTAAGTATAACAATATGTTTAGTATCCATTAGATTAGCTTAACAATGTTCCGTTTAACAATACTAATCCATTAATTTGCTTAAGTATAACAATACTAATCCATTAATTTGCTTAAGTATAACAATACTAATTCATTACACTTAGCTTAGTTAAGAACATGTTACTGTATTCCACATAATTAATTTGCTTATACAATGCTTAAAGGATATATTTAGCTTACTGTTAGTGTACTTAATTTAGTGTACTGTTTGCTTATTAGTGTACTTAACTATCATGCGGTATCCTAGGATTGCGCTTGGACCAGGCGGTATCCTAGGATTACGCTCCAACTGAGCGGCATTCTAGCGTTACGCCTAATAGTGGGCGTGATCCTAGAGCCTCGTTTCATCAGGCGTACTCCTAGAATAACACTTGATCAGGCGTACTCCTAGCTTACCGCCCGTGTTTCTGAGCGTTGTCCCAAGATAACGCTTCATTCCATGCGGTACACTGCGACGCCGCTTGACGCCAGGCGGTACACTACGACCCCGCCCGAATAAACCATGTTTAGTCCGAAATCTTTCCTAAATCTACTCTGCTACAGTTGAATTTTCGGAGTAAATATCAAATATTCTCACGCCACTACGCCACCCAAATCCGAAATAAAGAGTAAAAATGATCTTTACTCCATCTTTTAGTTGCGCCCTTGTGGACGCTGTAAGAACTAGGTGTGATGACTAGTTTTTGTGGTCTTTTTATTTGGGATGTTTTTGCCTCCCCCTTGTACGCATAGGTGTCTGCTTGGTGTCTGCTTGTTTTTTTTTTCATTTTTAATAAGAATCGTTTTGTTAAAAAAAGAAAATAAAAAAAAAATCTACCCTTTTTTAATCAAAAAATACAAAATCACATACATAAGAACGGGTTATAAAAAAAAAAGAATACCTTTACTTTTTTATTATAAATTTTTGTGAATACAACGGATTATTCTAATAGCAACCAAATCAATAATTCTCCAATACTTAAACCACCAATTCTCCTTTTTAAGAAGCAAAACAAAAAACAAACCCCAAAATCCTACTGCAAAACCCAAAGCAATAACACTGTAATACAATAATCTCTCATTTGCATCCTCTTGATCATCATCTTTAACTTCAGTTAACATAGGAGTATCACCAGCACTAGTATTACTGTCATCTTCGCAAAATTTATCCGTAGGAAATCCACACAATAAATCGTTCCCTAAAAAAGCTGACCCATCCCAAATCAAAGTCTCAAAGTGACCTCCTATTGGAATCTTGCCACTCAACTTATTGTCGGATAAGTTCAGAAATGCAAGAGAGTCCATTGATGTCAAAGACTGTGGAATACGTCCAGACAATCTATTGCAACTTAAATCTAAAGACTCTAAATTAGACATGTCTCCAAGATTCGTTGGGATATTACCTGAGAACTGGTTATGGGATAAATTTGTTGGAATATTTTCTGTATGAAACTATTAGAAGAGAAAATATAAAA
>JAJJMC010017934.1:140081-157304 GCA_023531435.1 Papaver californicum | reverse complement strand
CCTTCCTATATCTCGAGGAATGATGCCAGAAAGTTGGTTATCATATAGGTAAAGAACGCTCAGGCTAGTCAAATTGGTTAGAGAAGTGGGGATTGAACCACTGAGATTGTTGCCAGGCAATGATAAGAGGGTAAGAGAACTTAGCCTTCCGATATCTTGAGGAATAACACCTGAGATTTGATTTTGATAGATGATAAAATGCTCAGGTTAGTCAGATTGGATATAGAAGTAGGAATTGAACCAGTCAGATTGTTCTTGTACAATCTTATGCCAATGAGAAAAAACAAATTGCCAATTGTCTGAGGGATGGATCCGCTAATTTGATTTTGAGAAAGGTCCAAATATCGCCGACTTGTAAGAAAGACTATTTCTAGTGGAATATGTCCAGAAAAATTATTCGAGTAGAAACCAAGGTGGGTGAGTTTCGTAGGATTACCGATCTGGGACGGAATGGTTCCGAAGAGTTCGTTCATGCTCAAGTCAAGGCTAACCAAGTTTGAGAAAGATGAGAAGTTGAAACTATGGAGCGTACCGCATAAATCCAAACCGGTCACATTCAGTTCATCAACACTTCCCTCGTTGTTACAATGGATTCCATACCACTCGCATTGACTCGTTGTGCTCGCAGCAGAATTATTCATCTTCCAAGAAGAGAGAAGAGAATGATTTTGTTTATGAGGCTTGATTTCCATTTCAAGAGAGCATCTACTTCTTCAACTAATTGTATTTTGTGAGTGAAAGAAAAAGAAGAACCAGAAGCAAAGACAACTATTTTATTGGAAGATAATAGTAGTACTGCCAGAACTAACAAAGCAGCAATGGCAACGCTTAGTTGTCGTATCATTTTTTTTAAATATCAGACCACGAATTAACAGTTTTAATTTGAGAGTGATGATTAATTAACAATAGGTTTTATACAATGTCATCTCTTGCTGTTTGATTTTGCTATCAGAAACTTAAGTCAGCAGATCAATTAATGCAGTTGAGGAATAAGGCCTTCGTTCTGCCCTTCCCCTTGAATTTTTCTGCTTCTTTTCAGCCCATTCACACTTGTGGTTGAATGTATAATTAGGGTCTTATAAAATGAGACAAAAGTTTGATGATCAAAACTAGCAATTTTTCTTTTTTGTTGACCAGGGGACATTGCTTAGATAATAATTGAAGTGGCCAGTAGGTGAAACTTACAATCGAACCTCCAAGAACGTATTCGTTACTGGTCAGAATTGTCGACTGATAAAATTCAAACCCAGCATCTAAGAATGTACCTATGCATTTCCTTCTTCATCTATTTTATCTATCTATTTTCTCTATCGATAAAATAGATTAAAATAAAAAAAATGATAGTATCTTTATTACTAAAACTGAAACCAAGATATTATATTTATTTATGTTTAATCTAAAAAAAAGATTAAGCGGCACTAGTTATAATTGACGCTGATCATACATAATGGCATGCATCTACATTTTCATGCTATACCCTTTTTTCACTGACTCAGAGCGTGGTACTTCTTTTGACTGGAAATTAGACTAAGATGCATACCTGCCTACAATTTTAAGAGGTTTTCACATGTAGCACAACCAGCAGAAGTTGGTATCAGTCTTAGCCTCCACCAGCGATGGCTAAAAATGGTGAGTTCCTAGCAACATAAGCAAAATAGACTCGTTAATCCACAATCTCATATAAAAGGTCTAGATTGAAATTTCTTTTAACTAGGGTTGATATGTTTAAGGGTACCGACATCTTTTAATAAATGGTCTAAATTTAATTTTTTTTATTTATTAAGGGTTTAGTTTTATGGGTAATCCATAGATGGGGTTTTATTTTCCAAAATTTAAAGGTATAAATAGCCTGGGACATCCGTATATGGATGTGCACCTTGTCTTGTCTTGATAGAGAATTCGGAGGGTACACTACTAGGATAGAGGATACAGGTATGTACATTGTATAATGTTGGTTCAATGTGTGGTATATTCGCAACATTTTTCCTATTAGTCTTTAGAGTTTGTCATTATACAGGGTACAAATACAGTCCCACCAACCAGTACTTTCAAAAATATATGGTATGTTAGAGTTTGTCCTTGTGTTTGAGGTTCTGTATTTTAATTTTTGAGTGTGTGAGTCTAAAAATGGTTTGGCTAGGACCGCTAGGTGTATGTATGGTCATACCGCGGGGTGAAACTCTGGATTGTGCTTGGCGGTCATTCACCATGTGCAGAAACTTGAGTATGATCAGTTGCGGATTACTATAATCTTGGTCAAACTGTGATGGGAGTAGATAAACACTCCGGGCCGGGCTTATAATCTGAATCGATCAAATTTTTTGGCACTGGTTTGACTTTGACCTCTTGTAACCAAGAGCATAAGAGTTAGACTTTTAAACCATATTTAGTTCCCGCTGAAGATAAAAGCACAAAAGTTGACAAAGTGATACCGAACGAGATGCTCAAGGTCCCATCTTATCCAAATTCACTTGATATTGAAGCACACAAAGTGAAACCAATCAAGAAAAAATCGGCGGATGCCAAGGTTATTGAGTTCCAAATGCATGTCTCCTTTTTCAGTAGAATCCAAAGCAAATGAGCAAAGAGTGAATGCACCGAATTTGGGGACCGGAAGCATTAAAAGGTGATTACATAGGGGCGTTGACAAAGCGATTCATGTTTATGCACTTCCACAAGATGTATCGAGGATAATGGAGAACCTGATTGTCTGCCTACACGCAGGACACTTTAGTGAAGAATCTCGATCAACTGAAAGGGTACGGGCACATCTTTGGCAACAAACCATATGCCCACAAGGAAAAAGAGCAGATTTCCTTCTCCTCTCCCGCTACTTCATCAGCCTGAAATTCTGTGTCCATTGCAGCAGCTGCTGCAGAATCCGCTACTATAGATCGCTCGATTTGTCTTAGCTGCCTCCATTCTTAATTCCTTGAAGCACCCAAGTTTAAAGAATTTATAGACAAAAAAGTCCACTAATCACTGTACGAGAAAGTTCTAGTTTGAATAACAATAATGATTTTCATTTTATTGCAGGCATCAATCCACAATATTAGTACCTGCCCTCCAATCTCAGTGGTTAATGATGCACGTAAGTATGATGATATTAAGTTATGCAGCTCTTTTATGTGGATCATTATTATCAGTATCTCTTCTAGTCATTACATTTCGAAAAAGCCTATGGGTCTTTGGTAAAAACAAGCATTCATATGGGATGTCAGTCTATTATAAAACAACTGCTTGTATATCTGATAATCATAGAAGGAAAAGCAAAAATAGTATACTAAGCTCTCTGAATGAATGCAAGCAACATACATTTTATTAGCTTTTTACTTCACCTCCAACATAGATGGCTTGGTGATGGAGCCTGGTCGCAGTGAGGGTAAGGTGGCGTAGTGATAATTGTAAGAAGCAAATAGTTATATATGTTCATACAGAAATAAAATTGATTGGTTTAGTATTTTGTTTAATTTTCAGAAAGAAAATAATCTAATTCAAAGAGCAGATGATCATCTAAACAGAATTTGAGGGAAACTTGAACCTGCCATTGATTTTCTGTCTACAAATCCTAATACAGCACATTCTTATAATTAAAAGCACTAAATCCACGAAAACTTGAATATTTACTGAAGCAAGAATTCACCTAATGGTATCATAGCCTGTAGTATTCCGTTTCAAATCGATCCTGGAAGAGTCCACCCCAAAATTAACAGTTTGTCTTAAACGCCATATCCACCACCAGCTGATCCTGTTGGAATCTTGCAACAATGAACAACAACGTTAGATGTATCAGAATAATATATATGAATTGAAAAACAACTCTACCACGGACAACTACGAGGACAGAATCACAGGTTCAACAAGTTGTCCTTAACACATTAGTTCGCGGGTATACTCATGAAGAACAATGCTAAACCCCAACGTGTGAAGATGTGTCCAGGATAAGACTGCCCGATATAGCTTGTATTAGCACAATACAAACTACCCACTCTTGAACTTAGCAACATGGAAGAAAAGAATTAATCAATCAAAAACGTTTTTGGATTCCCTTTAAATCTGAAAACCGTTTTATATTTATAGAGAAAAGATTAGGGTTTTGGAAACCTTTAGGGTTTAGGATTTCTTGTAAAATAATGGATCATGGATGATGTCTATTTCGTAGGCCCAATACATAGGTAGCCCATTACATAAGTTAGCCCATGTATTATTTGCCCACCCCATTCCACCCATAGTGGAATTCTTCTCTAGAATACCCAATTATGGGACTAAACTAAAGAGTTTCATTCACTCAAGAAAATGAGTGAGCATCCAAGACCAAAATTAATTTAGTTTAAAACTCATTTTCTCCAACAATCCCCCACATGAATGAAATCTCGGTAAAAACGAAAAAATCAGAATGCGGAAAATACCATATAGGCAAAGGTGTCCATGAGGTCTTGAACCTTTACTTAGTGAGAAGTAACCGAAACTACTTTCTAGAGACAGTGAACGCGATGTCTTGAACTGCTAGCGTTTGATGCAATTTGCGATACCAGCCACGCATGATATTCTCCTGGTGTTGCTAAGTTCGTGCCGTTGTGTCCATTTTGGCCCTGGACGTATCCCGTTTCTCAGAATGCTCTAGAGAATCAGCTCAATTCTCATAGGAAGCGGCCCACTTCCTTATTCAGATAGGTGAGTTCTATCAAGAGTGTTACTGCTACACCCCACTTCAATCTAAAATTGAAACTATAGAACTCATTAAGACTTCTTAAAAGTCATCCTTCACATGCAGTCACACTATCACAACAATGCACCATAGGGAGGGACAGAGAATGTAATTCTCTTGATAGTGTTTCCTTTAACCCACCACAAATTAGTTGTCTCATTCTAAACCTTGATCTTGGGATCTCCAGTCAGCAAGGTTGAGTGTCCTTCATGGCAAGTTTATTTGATGAGCTTAAGCCCCATCCCCTCGATGCAATAACAAACTACTCTCTAGATTATCCTTTCGTCAAAGGATCCACTGATTTTTCTCTTGAATTTACTAAGTATATAAAAATCATTTCATTAGAGAGTAGTTGTCTTACCGAATTAGCCGCATTCTTTGAGTTTGTCTAGACTTTTCCACTGCTCATTTACTTTAGACTCACATAGTTAATTGAGTTTCAGCAATGGTGGCCACATGCTTCGGTCACAGAGGAATTCCTTCCAAAAAAAGATTTATCCATTCAACTTCCTCTCATGCTTTAAATTAATCGAGCGAACTCTGATTTCATTTCAGTCGAGTTCCTCATGTTTGTTGGAATATTTCCAACTACTGATACAACTTAAGAGGGCACACATATAGGCTAAGACTCTTCAAAGCCTGAAATCACAACATCTCTTAAGATCAGTCCAATATGTATTATGCACATACATAATTTTAAATGTACCTCAAGTACTGCAAATTTCTGATCAGATCATCCCACTATCTTCTGGGGTCACAAATGTATTTGTACACCGAATGCACTGCACATTTACAACACACATTAAACGTATTGAGTTTGACAAAGACCATTTCCTTCAGAATTTCTTCTGGTTCCAATGATCCTTTAGATCATGCGTGTCTACAACAATTTAGTCTTTCAATCAAATCACAAACATCACCTGTTATCTAGTGGTTGTAAAGCATATAAAGGCATACACAGGATACATGTACTACTTACTATTACACTCATTACATCTTTCTCAAAAGATTAGTGCCATATATATATATCACATATTTGAAATTAAATATGTATCTCAAGCATCCCAATTCTCTGGTTCTTTGTTCAGAGCAACCCTGTAATTATCCAAGATAATATGGGAAACATGCACACTTATTTTACAACACACATTTGACATAAACTATATCATCAAAAATTGATTTTGGTTATTTCTGATCCTTTAGACCACTTCAACAACATATTAGTTTCCTGTCAACCTTTAAACAACAAAAAATTGTTAGTAGTTGTAAAACATGTAACAAAAATATGCTTAACATATACACTGATTTGTTGAAGAAGTCGACAAATCATTACCACCTTAGACCCCCACAATTAAGGTCTACACGGTAGGACACATATAATTCTAGGGTCTTTTATAAATCTTCTTGAGAAATCAAACAGATACTTGTTTCCATCTTACACCCCCACAGTTGAGGTGTAAGGTCCCCAAACTAATGTCTCGCTAAGCGTTATGCCGACATTCAAATTTTCCCAGCTCAAACAACATTTCAAAGAAATAATCACCTTTGGTATCAATTGATTCAGTATTCCTACTTAAACCATTCTCCGTGAATATAAATTATATATCGAAAATGATGCACGTACCTTAGTAGAGTACAAATTACTCTACCTGTTCCGTCATTCGATTGTACCCAAATGAAGTCCATAGAAGCTCCATACTGAGAACAAAGTGTCACCGGCTGAATCAAGGTTTGCATGCACAACATCAAGCTCTCTAGCTCTTTCTATTCCACGACTCTGCCAGAATAGAGATCGATTTGCAGCCATGTCAAAACCTGTATATTCCCAAGTCAAGACTGTTGCAGCCTGAAAAGCACTTCTTGTTCCATTTGGGACAAAGGGAGTTAGATTTGATGGATTTGCTTTTAGGAAACCTGCTACAATAATGAAAATTATCAATGCTACAATTAGAATAGATACAATCCAGTTCAGCTTTGAAGTTCCTCGGGTACCAAATACTGCTATAGTGGACGTGATTAACAGCACAACAGCAGCAATTGGGTCCAATTGATTATATCCTTCTGCAAGGCCGTGACAGAGTATCAATCTTTCTCCTAAACGCCGCTTCCATGCATTCCGTCCAATCTTTGGACGCTGAGATTCCAATTGACACAACAGCAATCTCAACTCCACTAGATAGTGTTCCCTTGTACACTGTGCAGTCTGACAAGGTCTCAATAATGTTGCTGAAATCCTCATAGGCAACTTCTAGCTCCGGACGATTTAGTTTGGGAATTCCTGTCACAAATGCCTTCTGCAATTGTCCACTCAGTCCTAACAGTTCAATCTGCAGAAGTCCACCAATGGCAAGAACAGGTTCTGGTAACTTGAACTTTTGTAAGCAATTTTCCTGAACCATTGGAAACTTTTCTGAAGTGTATGTCCATACTACGTGATCCTCAATGGATCTACGACCTGACTTACAATCACCCACAAGATATTTCTCTCGCTGCGAATCCCTAGCATGGGCCACTCGAAATCGCACGGCCTTGGCCGACCATATAGGAAGATTAACATCTTGGAACTGTTGGATGTTGATCTCAGTAATGAAACACAACTTGCACACCAACTTCTAAGTTAATGTCCCAGGAACCTCCGGATTACTCTCCCCCATACTTAACCAGTAAGAACCCATCCCGTTGACTCTATCCCTCGAGCTAGCAAAGCATAAACTCGATGATTCTTCTTAAGCTTCTCCACTTTCACACTATCAGTGGTCTTGACTTTCAAAGTCTCTATTATATTGTCTACTTCAATGGGTTTAATATTGTTGGAATCTCAACTCAGCTTTATAAAGATCTTTTCTTCGGAGCTTATAATCAGGGGATAATTAGAAAAATACCCTAAAAATGCATGCCCCGTCGGGGAAATGCCCCGTAAAGTTCAAATTCTGGGAAAATGCCTCACCGTCCACTTTTCCATCCATTTGGTGTTAAATGCCACACAAGTTCTTCACACACGTGGGACTTTAGACGAAACTACCCTTCATATCCTCTTCCAATCATAATTTTTTTAATCTTTAACTTTAACTAATATAAAAATATTTTTATTTTCAATCTTTTTTACAAAAATTAGTTTTTTTTACGAAAATATTTTTTTTACAAATTCTTTTTTTTACAAATTTTTTTTTTTTACAAATTTTTTTTTCTAATTTTTATTTAGAGAAATATTATTTTTTTTCAAATATTTTTTTGATAACTTTTTTTGATAATTTTTTATTAAAATCATTGTATAATTATCGATTGTAAAAAAAATTTGTAAAAAAAATTGTAAAAAAAAAATTGTAAAAAAAATTGTAAAAAAAAAAATTTTTGTAAAAAAAAATAAATTTTTGTAAAAAAACTAAATTGGAAAAAAATAGCCCCTAGATAGTTTTTTGTAGCCCTCAAAAAAATTAGGATTAGAAGGGAATATGAAGGGTAGTTTTGTCTAAAGTCCCACGTGTGTGAAGAACTTGTGTGGCATTTAACACCAAATGGATGGAAAAGTGGACGGTGGGGCATTTTCTCAGAATTTGAACTTTACGGGGCATTTCCCCGACGGGGCATGCATTTTTGGGGCATTTTTCCAATTATCCCTATAATCAGCCAGACTTCCAAGATCTTCACTTCTAGCAACGTTCAGCCCATAATCAACCCAAAGCTTACGCGCATCTTGATCGATCCCAGCTCCGACGAATACAATTCTCTCGTCGTTAAGAAATTCGACAAGAGATTCAGGGACTTGTTCTTTATCACGACCTAAGAACTGAAATATTAAACACTGATGTGCCAGACACAATTGCAACACAGCAACTACGTAACGTTGACTCGTTTCATGTAACCGTACCCATTCGATGTCGAGACCGACAATAAGATTGCTTCCTTCTTCTTTGATTTTACTGCCGAAACTTGCATATACATCAGCAATCCATTGATCGACAATGGATTCGACAGGCGTTACTGTTGTGCGGATTGTATCGTTGTAGAAACTAACATCAAAAGTGTGGTGTGTTTCTGTTTTGTTATCAATAACTGTGATAGATGAATTCCTTGAATATTGAGCACCTTTACCGTTAGTACTCCTACTACCATCAGCACTGCTGGAAGAGCTGCTGCTCATGGCATTGCCATTCTTCCTGCTGCTGGTAGTGGTAGTGCTAATGGCGCCATTGCCATTCTTGACTTTTGTACACACTAAAAATATCATCTTTATGAGAAATAACTATCTCTAATACTTGAATTGCTGCTGAAACAGCATCCATCCATACACCGGGACCCTTACGAAGAACAGAAGCAGCAGCAAGACAAGCTCGCCTCATAACTGACCTGAGTGCTTTCTCATTTGAAGGAGCATGGTATCCTGCACCTCAAGTTCAGATATGACTCTGTTGTGATACTCTCATCACCGAAGCCCTGTTCTCTCAAATTTTGTTTGACTTGCTCCAACAAAATTGCTTCCCTGCGAGAAGCTTCCACAATGGATTTTGGACCAGATTGTTTGCAACAGTGAACAGCTCATCAAATTTACCGTGGAAGCCAATAGATACATATCCTGTTGACTTATGTTTCCTTTCTTCCACACCATATATGCCCTGTGCTCTTTGCTGTTTCATAGACATTACACGCATAAAAACCACTTGTAGGATTCCCATGAGTTTTCCAATCACCAAGGTAGCGCCAGCAAAATTCAAATTTGCAACGGCATGTCATATGCATACACCCCTCGTTTTTTTCTGAATTGGTCGTTTGCACTTTGGACAAGATTTAGAGTTAGCTAATATCCAAGTTACGTTTTCAGACTCAGCAGTATTATTCAGCGCCCACTTGTGCACAGTTTCGCAGTCCACCGGACGATGTGCATCATCAACACAATTCCAGCAAAATCCATGTCCACAACCGCAAACAACATCGTAGCTTGAACTACCAATAACGAATTCAATAGCAAACTCACATCCTGGACCAGGGCACCATTTGGATATCTTTCTTTTATCTTCGACGTATGATCTATAAAGGTAACGAGAATACTTTTCCTTGTCTTTATCAGAAACCAATTCATTAACAATTCTTGGCCAATAGCGACGCTACAAGACGGATCAGGATATCGCAACATTAAACACCCAGGTCCATCACTAATATTTATGCTTACATACTGTGTCCAACATAAATTACAAAACAGATGACCACAAGTAGCAGCACACATATCATCACGAGCATAGTCATCAAAACAGATCAAACACTTGATTGTAGTCTCCAAGTTTTGAACCGGAACTACTTGCTCTTCTAGCAACCCTACATCCTTGCGAACCTTTTCTTCTTACCGCCTGTCGTCGATGATACTTATGATACGTAATATAAATAATCACCCTTTGAATGAACTGCACCAACAGCAATTACATAAAAAATCGACGTGAGTATCAACAAAACCATAGCTAATCACTCAAGCCCCAACTGGGAGATAGTAATTTCTCATTGGGAAGATATCAAACAAATATATGAGACAAAATATCTTAACTTCAAATTTATCGATTAACATGTTTGATATATTAGTTTAAATACGGAACTAAGAGGTGTTTAATTTATATAACATACTGTGCATCACATATTGTAGGATATCAAATATATATATATGAGCCATTAAAAATAAAACTCATAGATAGGCTAGAAAACCTAATTTAGTCAACAATATTCTTCTACCCGTCAGAATTTTTCAGGAACGTTCTTCAGTTTTGTAAAATACCTAACAAATACTTTTACAACTCCAAAAATTCTGAAATTTGGTGTGGGTAACTATCAGGATGTCTACTATATTAGGTTAAAAGGATTTGTCAAAATTCCTTCTAAGTTAAGAGATATACTCGAAACTCTACAGCTGACCAAAAAACTCAATTTTGTTTTTCACTTCATAATTAATATCCTTTGTTTCCAATATAATATCAACGTCAACGATTCACAAATAACCAAAAGTTATTGATACTTAGCTCTTTTGTATTGGAGGTGATCGATTTGACGAAACAAATAAGCTCCCCAGAACTCTGCAACCACAACTTGGATTGCCATCTCTTGAAATCCTTTTCATTGAAATTCTATGGTTTTTCAACATCGTTCTTTCCCATTGTTACGAGATAAAAAAAAAACTAATGTGTTAAGATTGTTGGAATCTTGCAACAATGAACAACAACGTTAGATGTATCAGAATAATATATATAAAGAACTGAATTGAAAAACAACCCTACCACGGACAACTACGAGGACAGAATCACAGGTTCAACAAGTTGTCCTTAACACATTAGTTCGCGGGTATACTCATGAAGAGCAATGCTAAACCCCAACGTGCGAAGATGTGTCCAGGATAAGACTGCCCGATATAGCTTGTATTAGCACAATACAAACTACCCACTCTTGAACTTAGCAACAGGGAAGAAAAGGAATTAATCAATCAAAAACGTTTTTGGATTCCCTTTAAATCTGAAAACCGTTTTATATTTATAGAGAAAAGATTAGGGTTTTGAAACCTTTAGGGTTTAGGATTTCTTGTAAAATAATGGATCATGGATGATGTCTAATTCGTAGGCCCAATACATAGGTAGCCCATTACATAAGTTAGCTCATGTATTATTTGCCCACCCCATTCCACCTATAGTGGAATCCTTCTCTAGAATACCCAATTATGGGACTAAACTAAAGAGTTTCATTCACTCAAGAAAATGAGTGAGCATCCAAGACCAAAATTAATTTAGTTTAAAACTCATTTTCTCCAACAGATCCTTAGCTTCCCAGTCCTAAACAAAGAGAAAACACGCACATAATTATTCCACCAGAAGTAGTTTAATCCATTAACCAAACAAGATGTTTTGTAATGTACAAATTTCTTACAAGAAATTGGGTAGGACTTGTGATGATTTGTGGAACACCATCTTTGAAGATACAAACACCTATCACTAATTTGCTTTCTTATAAACAGAACTTTTTCTTCATCCAACAGATAAACCTTCCAAAACAAACAATTGATGTACACCAAGTGAATCTCTATATAAAATTCCTATAGAACTCCAGATTCTTTCCAAAAAAAATGCAGTCAATCAACTGCCTAAGCAAAGGAATGGTTTGCAAAACGTATTGGGTATATGCATGACCAAAACAGCTTGGAGGAAAGTGTAACGGGAAGCATGCACCGGTTGTAGCTTATGATAAACTGTTGAAGGAGGCAGAGGATGTCTCGAGTCATCATATAAACAAACAGGTAATCTGAACTTGATGATCGACCAATATCAAGAAGCACAGAGCCCCAGAGGAACCTGTAACAAAAAAGCACAACAAGTCAAATGATAGATCACAAATGGAAGGCACTTGGTTAGTTCACTCAAACTGATTAATAGATTTTAATTTGATAAGCTTAGCTGTTCCTGTGAGAAATTAGTAATGATCAACATAAGCGCATGTATATGCAATTTATCAAGTGTTTTTAACTAAAAGATATTAAAGATATAATAGGTATGATGCCCTGTGGCATCATCCAAAATTTATTTTATATCTAGAAGCTTGTAAGAAAATTAATGAAAAAACCTCCACCCTGCACTTACTTAGCCCACCCGTTTTCTTTCAACACAATAACCAGTTATAAAGTTTAGCCTTGTGCAATTACCTCAGACGCAAAACCCACATCTCCTGCAGCCCCATGATAATTTCAGTCAGCTCTAGATGCCGTAGCCACTGCAGATTCTCTCAGGCCTTGCCAATCCACAAAGTACATTCTTGTACATAGTAGATCTGTAAATTATACTTCTAATGAACTCTCTCTAATCAACACTATTTCCTAATCTTTCTTTCTCTCAAACTAAAACACGAGTTTCAAATATCCAAAACAAAACTCAAATTTAGACAAGATGTTTCTACAGGCATTCCCACAGACATAAGTCACTTAACAAATAATGCATCACATACTAAACTCCGTGTGTACCATACATTGGCATAAACTACCGATCAGAAATGACCAATGTGTAATCCAGCCAGTAACTGTAGACATACTAGTAAAAGAGCTTAATTTCCATTTTCCAGCTTCAATACCCTTGTCTAACCAAACCTTAATATTATGTTGGATAAGTATCTTCCTGTAACAGAGAAACACAAACAACAGAGAACTTGAAGATGATTAAGGGAGGGTTAGAATGAAGCAGTACGCACACTCAAGCACAGAGAGGTGAAGTCGTCTGTTCAACAGACTGCCTTTAACTCAATATTTGCCAGGTACACCTTCAGGAAGATGCTGCTATACCCTTTCAGTGACAAACTTGAATTCAGGATAAAATCACCTGATACCAACCCAGCTAGCAAAGCTCGTTGGCCCGTTGTGAACTTAACAGAAGATGTATGAAAAATGAAAGTAAATTCTAGTGCGCAAAACAAAGCAGGAAGAGGGGAAAAGTCGTCAGGACAGTGGCTGCGACTGGGGTAAACGAAAACCTTAGCATTGTTGTTCTGTTATAGGAGAAGTAATCTTTTGAGTTTTAAAACGGTGAAAATTTTTAATTTGAAATATTAAATCCCCATTAAAACAAAACGTTAAGATTTTTAATTAAAACAAATATTTATGATTTTATTTTTCATTTAATTTAAAACGGTAAAATATTTATTTAAAATAAAGAAACATTTTCATTTAATTTGAACTGGCCAAGGCTCACGCCAAGGATCGCGCCAAGGCTCACGCCAAAAACACACGCAAGCCCGCGGCCTGTGGTGCTTCGGTGCATTTATGCATTTGCCCACTAGTCCATTTCCCAAGTCCATATCCAATCCACTAGTTCTTTTCCTTGTATAGAACGTTTGTGGTAATATGCATGAACTTCCTCCTTGGTTTGCCCAATGTGGGATAACCAAAGGTTTCTCATTCACTAAGAAGTGAAAATGGATGGCTATAGTTCCACCCAAGTTTGGACTAGTGATCCTAGCACCCATCAAGCTAATTATAGTAATAAAATTAATTTAAGTAATAAACTCTTAATTTTAGTAATAACCATTTTTATTTCCCAACATATTACAGACCTGAACCTACGTAAACTTAATCATTTAGAGCTAAAAGGAATGGAAACACTAGACTTGGAGATATATATGATATATAAAACTGAAATGTAAAGAACACGATCATACTGCAATCATCCAGCACATTCATAACATGTTGTATTCATATGGAACATCCTTCCACGCCTTGTACTGACAGGTAAGAGTTTTTTATTATAACTGTAGTATCTTGAGAAAGATTACGATCAGGTGAGATTGGAAACTTTAGGTACTTCTTTGTGTTGCGGTTGTAATAAAAAAATACTTTCCGGCTACTCTGGTTGTATGAAGATTAGATTCATGCCAGTAAGAGCTATAATAGAAGGATATCGATGTACATTCCAGGAATAAGAAGTTGGAATGATAGATCATTCCGCCAAGTTGCCTTCGCTTCTTTCTCTGCCCTTGGCGGGCTCTGAGGCCCGTCTTTCACCAACCCCTCTCCAGGAGTAGAGCGGGGAGCTGCATCACCTACCCTACCCAAAGTTGCTCTTCCTATTCCTGCCCCGCCTGATTCTTTAGAGGAGCAGAAGATGCCATTCCCGTTCTTCGCTGTCGCAGCCGTTAGCGCATCCTGGATTGTACTTCCCACACTTCTATCATTAGCAGACCTTAGACTGGCTTGAATGTTACCACATGCATCTTCATGCATTACCCATACAGAATTTTCATCACTTAATATACTGTCTATTACAGCTATACGTCCATCGATTTCCATCAATTCAATAGGTTGGAAAGGTTTGAAGTCGTCATCAGGATCCTCCTGAATGTAGAAATTAGGTATTGGAATAACTCTAAATTTTTCACTTCCAACATCAAATCGCATTATTACTTCACCTTTGCTAGTATACTGGAATCGCCAACATATATTACCATTTACATAAACAGGTCTAGCCAACTCCTCTTTCCCAATTCCTACAGAATAGGGTGGGACTGCATCAGTTCTTCTCCATGTATTTTCTCCAACAGTCAATACTTCAACAATTTGATCTTCAGCTCCTACTTGTTGATCAGATGATACCGGCAAACCGTCCACATCAGTAGCATATTTTTTCAATTTGCTACTTGATATGCAAATGACTTTATGTTGATTACTCACTTGATCAAACCAAGTTCAATGCAGTGAACTCTGCGTCCCTGATTTAGTTTCGTAGTAGTCTAAATCCAAGGTGATCGTTCACCAGTGCCAGGATTATATATGAGAAATTCCTTCCTCTTAGATGTGGCAAAACATAGCAACCCATTAACAGCTTGCACCGGCCAATCAAAGGAACAAAAAGGACCACGATCTAATACTAATGTGTGCATTTTGGTGTAGGTGAAGGAAAAAATAATAAGCTTTAGTTGCGTATTTTGAGAAGAAATGAATTCTTATATGAATATTATTGGTTGGATAAAATATTTTGGTTTATTTATATATTTTTTTTTTATAAAATTTAGTGATTATTTATTTATATTTTTATATGATTAAATTTTTTTATTCGTTAATATATATATTGAGGTTATTATTTAGCCTCTTTACCTAAGTTGGGACCGGAGAGAATTATTCACTTGATAAAATTATTTATTTATCAGGTTATTTATTTATTGAACATTCATTTATAGAGGTTAGACTGTATTCAGTAGCAAGTAATATTTTATAGCAGATTTAAAAATTTAGATATGCAGTTGTATTTGAAAATACTCAAGTACAGGTGGGTGCTGTAGTGAGAACAGTTAAACAAGATGTAAGTGATACAACAATGGCAGTTGACATTCCATGGACTGTACCACAAGCCGATTTTTTCAAAAACAGAGTAAGCTACAACAATGGCAGTTGACATTTCATGGACTGTACCACAAGCCGATTTTTTCAAAATAAAGTTCATTTAATCTCGTTAGAGAGAAATTATATGTAGCCAATTCTTGATTAAATGTATTACTTCTTTCCTATTTCTAAAAATAATAATTCCATACTTGATTGGAAGGTTCGATTTCATGACTGTTTAGGTTTTTATTAGACCTCTAACCTTGTTAAACCAGAATTAGTCTTAAACATCATATCTTACAAGCTAAAACCCCTTGTCCACGCAAACCTCCTAAATTATTCATTACAAAATTCCTTAAAAGACACTCGTCAAACAATCGGATTTTGGGTTTTGACCTTATTACCAAATCCTGATTGTCAAGTACGTTCTTAAACTCACTTACAAAAATTTACAACTACCACTATTCTTAGACTTAGTACGAAACAAACGACATAGACGTGAAAGAACAACGAACAATCAGACGATTAAAAAGGGATAAGAAGGAAGCAATGATCAGGGGATGTCATGCCTCTTGGTCTTTTATACCTGTCTCCAATATTTTTACTAGTACGAGAAGCGTCCTCCATAGAATTCGGACAACCATTTCAGTATAATCCTCCAATGAGTGTTTAAGCAATTCCAGCATTTGGGATGGGCAGTTTTGTTTCTTGATGCCGTCGACAACTTGATCAACCACAATGGCCTTTTCCTTCTTAAGAAGCTCCGTAACTTCTTTTCTTAACCACGGTCTCATTTTCTCATGCAACTGATGCTGTAAATTATTATGTTCGAAAGGTAGAATTGTGAATTGCGGAATCAGGGAAGAAGTCCAACAAAATAGTTATACACAACTTCAGACCAAGTTTGTAAAGAACAGTCAGGGCCAACATATCTAAGGATCAATCCCATATAAAGTGAATGTACTGAGTTTTAAAGGCCGCAAATTATATCTAAAGGTTCAACCTGGGACAACTTAATGCAAGTCTTTCACGCAGTAACTTAAAAAGGGAAGAAGAAACAACGAATAATTGCGGTTTTGAATCGGGATGATTGGATGCAAGAAAAACAAGGTTTCCACGACTAATAGAGACTCATCCATTTATGTAGAACCAGATGCATGCAACGAGCTAGTGAAGCAGAATATATTGAAAACAAGCGAAGGAATGAGTCTCACCTGGTCAAAAACAGCCCAGTCTATCTCAAGAGAGAGCACCTCTTCTTTTGTTTTAGGTGTGCCATTGAGAATCTCGACCCCCGGAAGCTTCTTTCCATCAACTGTCCCGGAAAAATCCAAGAGTTCCAGTTCAGATAGCTGTTCGTTAGGAGCATCACTGGGGACATGTGTAGCACCTGCAGCTGTACAAAATCAAAGAACGAGAGTATTAACGATTAGGGATGGAGACAAGTGATCATCCATCTTTTCATGATGCAGATTTGAAGGAAATGAAAGAAGGGTTTAATCCTTGCGACGAAATACGACTACAAACCAAAGGACGTACCTTCTGTTGGATAAGAGTCTTCCTGTAACAGAGAAACACAAACACAGAGAACTTGAAGATGATTAAGGGAGGGTTAGAATTAAACTGCACACACACTCAAAACACAAAGAGGTGAAGTCGCCTGTTCAACAGACTGCCCTTAACTCAATATTTG
>JAJJMC010017934.1:99244-120081 GCA_023531435.1 Papaver californicum | reverse complement strand
AGTCGTCAGGACAGTGGCTGCGACTGGGGTAAACGAAAACCTTAGCAATGTTGTTCTTTTATAGGAGAAGTAATCTTTTGAGTTTTAAAACGGTGAAAATTTAATTTGAAATATTAAATCCTCATTAAAACAAAACGTTAAGATTCTTTAATATTTATGATTTTATTTTTTCATTTAATTCAAAACGGTAAAATATTTATTTAAAAATAAAGAAACGTTTTCTCATTGATGGGTACACATGTGCACTCGCAGGCACACGCCAAGCAAGCGCCAGGCAAGGGTCACGCCAAGGCTCACCCCAAGGCTCGCACCAAGGGTCACGCCAAGGGTCGCGCCAAGGCTCACGCCAAAAACACACGCAAGCCCGCAAGCCCGCGGTCTGCGGTGCTTCGGTGCGAAGTACCGCACATGTATGCATTTGCCCACTAGTCCATTTCCCAAGTCCATATCCAATCCACTAGTTCTTTTCCTTTTATAGAACGTTTGTGGTAATATGCATGAACTTACTCCTTGGTTTGCCCAATATGGGATAACCAAAGGTTTCTCATTCACTAAGAAGTGAAAATGGATGGCTATAATTCCACCCAAGTTTAGACTAGTGATCCTAGCACCCATCAAGCTAATTATAGTAATAAAATTAATTTAAGTAAGAAACTATTAATTTTAGTAATAACCATTTTATTTCCCAACACCTTCCTCAAGCTTCTTGATTTTAAAGAAAAACATAGCCCACATCTTCCGGAATAACATTTCAGATTCAGCCTCATCGACCATTCTGAAGGACAACACTTGTTTTAAATTGAACCATGGCTTTTCATAGATTCTAGAATATCATAAACAATGTTATCTCCCTCTTCATATGTTGAGTTTTTTGCAATTTCTGAAATCCATGGCCTCATTTTCTCACGCAGCTTATACTGTAAGAGAAGTAAAAAGAAGGTAAGCCAAGACATATTTTGTCGGAATGGGATATAAAAGAGCAAAACTCATTGAGTTAAGGGAGGAATACGAAAAGAAAGACCACGTCAAAGAGAAGAGATGCCTCACCTTTTCAACCACGGCCCAATTCATCTCGTTGTTGAACACTTCCTTTGCCAATGGCAATGTAATTACCAAAATCTACCGCAACAGCACAACCCAATTACTTCCCGCACATCATCTTTTCTTCCCACACACCATCCAACCATCAAGCCCACTTTACCACTTTACCACTTTACCAATTCAAGCCCATACTAAAACTATTCTTGCCCAAAGCTCAAGCCCACATTAACATTACCCAACTGTGCTGAAGACTATAGGAGCTATTCTTGGTCTCCATCCAGTGTTTCCCGCACCACACATAAAGTTTCCACTTTGTCCGCACCTCAACAACAATTGACGAAGTAGACAGTTGAATCCAATTAAGCCCGCAACACTGAGCCCATTTTTGTCCGCAGCTAAAACCCATTATTTCCGTAACAGCAAGCCCATCTTGTCCCATTTCATAAACCATCATTCCCGCCAATTTTGTCATTTTCATTCCCGCACACTTATCATACAATCATTCCAGCGTGTTTCATCATTTGTACTTCCAGTATCATGCCCGTACCGCAAACCCAGTACCATTTCGTCCGCAAACTCATTATCATTTCGTCCACAAGCCCAGCAGCAGTTTGAACATCATTCTGGCACCATTCAAGCCCGCAATAGCACAGCCCAACTAAAGCTTAATACTTTGAACATCATTCTGGCACCATTCATCCCGCACCCATCCAACCATCTTGCCCGCATCTTCCATCCCGCACCCGCACCATATTGTTCCTTCTATCTTTTGCTCGTATCATCATTTTTTGTACTAAAATTAGACTAAGGTCATTTAAAGATAAAATCAATATCGACACGTGACGGACTACATCGACACATGGAAAAATGTGATGTAACATATCGACACGTGGCGGATCACCTCTTTATAAGAAAAATTAGGGTGTTAGAGAAGGGGAATTTTCTTTTAGCTTGATTTTTCTACTTCATTTCCTCTGTAACCAAATATATTAATAAAAACATCCAACTTTCATTACCCGTGGACGCAAACAAATCTCTACTGAACCACATTAAATCTATGTATATTGTTTTTTATTGTGATTCTATATTTCTTCTCAACTAAATTTTTCATCAAAAATGTCATTTCTAAACTTATGAAGTTATGGTTGTTGATACCATGAAAATGATAACCACAGGCAACATGTCAATGAAGTGTTTGAGGTTTTCAACCGTATTCTCATCAAATGTCTTAATTAGTTTCTGAACTTGTACATAAACATCCAATTCTTAAACCTTGTCCATATATTTGTCACACTCTTAATTAAAATCTTATATATTTTAATTTAATAAAAAGTATCAATTCGATCTATTAAACATAAATCCACATCATAATTAATCAAAATTTAATAAGGATTGAATCACAATAATCAAATTTTCAGTTTCTGGAACAGAACATTAACAACAACAAAAAAATTACCACTTTTAAAGTGGGGTGTGCATATAAGATGAAATTGAAAAAAACCCATTATATGAAATTGATTAATACTTAATAAGGAATAATAAGATCTTAATTTAATTTAGTCAAAAAAATTATTATTTGAGGTTGTATCCAAACACTCCCTACAAAAAATAGGACCATATTTATAATAAAAGAAAAAAACAAGATTATAATTATAATATTAAAAAAATAGAATCATGTTTAAAATAAGAATAATAAAATAAGATCATATCAACGATTCTTCTTTTTATTTTATTTTTGTTTAAAAAACAAATTTACAATATATTAATAGTAAGATTTTTTTGAATGAATTTTTATCAAAATAACCCTACATTTACAAAATATAAAATTAATGTAAGGTCAAACTTGACGAATTCTATACGTACAACATCGAGAGACAAAACAAATGTACTAACGTACGAGCTAGCTACTGGTAATAATAATGTGAGTAGTCAATTATAAGCCATATCACCTTATAAGTAACGGGCAAATAATACAATGTATTACAACTCACAGTATTCCTTCGGTATTGGAGCTGTAAACAGTACCGTCGATCACATTTATCTTTTATTATATATATGTAATCTTTCGTTTTTCTATTTATATAATATTTTTTTGACTCAAAACACAAAAATGATATTGGGGTATTCTATGTTACCTTCTTATTAAGAATTATTAATAAAAAAAATTCTCCTAAAAATCAAAAATTAACAAAATCTCTGATCGTTATCGTTTTTATCTATTTCCTACGTCCACCTAGATTGTTTTATACACGTGACTTTCAAGTACCAAAAATACCCTATCTAATTTTACAATGTGGACGGTCTAGAAAGAAAGATCGACACGGTCATATTTGACCTACAAAATTAATGTTGAACGGTCAAAAATTTATTGTCTTCTCTGTCTATAAGAACTCTCTCTCCACTGTCTTCATTGTCACAACTGAAATCAAACTTTGAAAAAAAAAAATCTCTTCTTACGAACTGAACTGAAGTGTAGTTAGTAGATCAAGCAAGCAGAGTTGAAGCTTTACATGCATAGAGGATTCATCATCAAGCTCAACCTGCAATGTAAGTAGATCCGCCATTACAGGAGAGGGAACTCAAAATACTATATTTACATAGAGGAGGTAATATTAACATGAATTTTACATTTAGGAGGAAACACTAACTAATTGTTATGTTTGCAGTGTCAATCCAGCTGCCAAATTTACAAATCATCATCTGATTTAGCCATGAAATGTCCATTCATGTATTCAAAGTGCAGAAGATGTGATGGAAATTGTGAAGCAAACACTAAAGCAAACAAAGGAAAAAGGTTTTAAGGTGTTTAAATCAACCAAAATGTGATGAGTTTCAATGGTTAGACCAAGCTGCTGCAGAATCACAGAGAAGACAAAAATGTGAAGGGTGTTATCATAAGGAGAAAAAGGCAGATGAAACCTCTGATGATGAACCAATAAAAATGATCATTGATTCAGATGTTAGTGAAGAACTCTTTACAGAGATATATGTCAGGTTCAGAGGTGCATCAATAGTAGAGAAGGCAAAAAAATAGGAGATCATTTTAACCAAAATGTGTCAAATTTCAAGTTTCTAGTCTAATGTAATAGATTATCTAGTACTGAAATAAAAAGAGCATTCATAACTGATATGTAACCCAAAAAAATGCTCTCATCCCAAAAACAAAGTAACAAGCATAGTTTGCTCTGGAACAAAAAAAATGATATTGCAAGTTAATCAATGCCTCCTTCTTGGTGGTTTGAAGACTTGAGAGTGTGGTTTGTTAGGCCCTCTCATTACGTTAGGAGTGGATCCATACATACTCTGGTAATTACCAATAATTGTAGACCTTGTAGCTGACATTAGTGGTAGTCCAGACCTCCCGATGCCCCTTCCTTGTGGTAATATTATTGTGGTTGTTGTTGTACCAAGCAACAAATACTCAAATCCCCTTCTTATGCCTCTGCCTGGTGGTGGTGGTGGTGGTGGTGGTGCAGTAGCATCTCTCACTCTCCCTCTTCCATGTGGTTGTATTGGTGGTGGTGCAGCTCTGCCCCTTCCTTGAGGTGGTTATGGTGGAGTTGTCACCCTGGATTATGGTGGTGGTGGTGGTACAGCTGTGGCCCTGGCTTGTGGTGGTGGTGGTACAATAACTCTCCCTTGTCATCTTCCTTGTGGTGGTAGTGTGGGAGCACTTATGCCCCTTCCAATAACAACAGATGTTGGTGCACCAGTTTTTTTGGCTGCGCAAGTCCTCACATTGTGGATTAAAGACCCACAATGGCTACAGGCTCTTTTTACCTTCTTGTTAGGCTCTTATCCTTCAACATATGACCTAATTCTCTTGGTTCTTGGTCTACCTGTATTTGCCTTGAACTTAGGTTTATTCGCTTCCATAGTATGCTTAGAATCATTAACTGAATACAATCAAAAATCAACCAACACAAAAATAAAATAAAAAATATTAAGTTGGATTAACTTACCTCAACCCAGTTATCTTCACTTGCACATGGGTTTACTTGTCCTGCATAAGCTTTTTTATAGTATGCCAGTTTGTGATAATCATGTACCAAGCTTCCAGTAGAAAGTGGAGATGCATTCATAACAAGAAGAATAGTCAAGCAATGTTATATGAGATTAAGAAGTACAAGTAACAAAAAAGGTGCTTGGAAGTTACCTATTGATATCGAGGTGTATATGGCAAGCAACAACAACAACATGCATACATGGTAGTCCAATTATTTTCCATACACAACAAGTACAAGTCTTCTCTGTCACATTCACATCCCACCTAGTCAAAGTATCATGGTTCTGCACACACCAAAATAATTCACTTGCACCAAACAATTTGTATCCCCTCTTATCAACTCTATTCTTGATAATCCTATCTTCTTTAGGGACCAAAGTTAACCCCTCAGCTTCTCATTTCTTGACAACCATTTTTCTATCAAACATCAAACCCATCATCTTCAAGTTAAACCCTTCAAGAATCTTATGTAAAAGTTTGGACCTTACATCCAATAACCAATTGTCGAAACTTTCAGAAAAGTTGTTGGTTACATGTTCACATTTTGAAGTTGTATCAAATGTAGATCTAGCCCATTAGTGTGCTGGAACATCTTGGAACCACTGATGAGTCTTTTTGTTATCTGATTCCATAATAGTCATGTACCTATGGTTATCATTATTCCTATATGACTTTGTTGCATGATAAAACACATTTTTGTGTCTGATTTGTCTCAATTCTAAATATTGTTAGTTCTCATTTTTGTATTAATTTTGGCATTTTATTATGTTTGTAGGTATTTTTGGAAGAATAAATAATCGTGGAGAAATCGGTTAAAAAGTGTTAAAAACACCCCCATCAAAAGTGTTAAAGGCACACAGAAAATTGTTAAAGACACCCCCTTGGATTTGATGAAGGCACCCATTTTTTGGTTCAGGGGACCCACCTTTTGAAATTCAAATTTCAATTAAATTTTGGCGGGAGTTCATTATACTCGGCTCCGTGATTCTGTTTGGGTTATTTTAAAGAGTTCAGACAAGAATAATATTCTTACCTTATATATAGGAATTTAACAAATGTGGGAGACTCGATTAATACTAACAAATCTCGGGAAATTGGTTGTTTATGTAAAACCCAAAAGAAAAAAAGACAACAAAATAGATTTTCGGTCCTATTGTGATTTTGTGTGATAAAGGAGATAATATCTCCTTAAGATTTTGTATATCAACAGTATGCTATCAAGTTGTAAGAAAATAAAAAAAAATGATATAGCCTGATCGAAGGTTTAATTGCAGTGGGAAAGAAAATATTTTCTTGCCGACAAATAAAGAGAAAATATGTGAGAATACTCTCAAGGATTTGGAACAATTAATTGAGTTATTTGGTGTCTTAGTATAAATAGTAGGAGAATGGAGAGGTTACGGGGGGGCTGGAGTGTCCAGAAGTGAAAAAAATCAAAATCCAGAAAAATGCTCGTGATAAAGAAGATGAAGAAAACGTTGCGATAAGGTTGAAGTTTTTGTGGCCAAAAGGTTGAAGAATTTGTTATTAAAGCTTTTAACTTTGCAACATTTATCTTCATTTGCAACGTTTATCTTCAGTGAAACACATTTTCCTCTGTAACAGTGAGTCTGTAACGCTTATAAACGTTGCAAACTCACTATTTTCATTACTTTCACTCTTTTTCATCATTTGTAAACACTTTGAGCTATGTACCAATCATTTGAGGGTATTTTGAGCAAGATGAGCTAAACCCCATCACTGAGGCAAGAAGGAAGTCATTTTTTCATGATTAATTGGAACTTTTAATAATTCTTTTATGACTTTTGCAATTATTTTTAATTAAAATTATGATTTTTCTTATTTGATTGTGATTTTATTTGATGGTTTATGCTGAGACTTAGAGCTTTTGATGAGCCATGCTTGTGATTTACAATTGATATTTTAAAAATCTACCTTTGGAAAAAGTTAGAGTCACTTAATTGAGCTAGAATTGTATATAATTGTTATTTTTGGAACCAAGTAAAAGTGGTTATCGATGAAATCCATTACCTCAGTATTTATGAATATCGTTTTTATATTTTGTGTATATGTTTAGTTTAAAATTAGTTTATTAAATCTAAAATCAATCTTCACGGGTTCGAGAGTTTGAAACCCTTTATTACCACAACTATAAAACATATCACTGCACCTCATGCTAATGTTTTCATATGATTTCCCTTGTACTTCTGTTTAAAATTCTCAAACATATGTCTAAAACAAAATCTATGCCTATTTGTAGGAAAGACCTGTTGAAGTACTGGAACTAACCCATTTTGTCTATCATAAAAACCATACAACTTAGTTAAGGCTTTGGCTTTACCTTTCCAACATACCTAATAGCTTAGTATAACACTAAACCTGACCTTCAATCTACTCTTGATCTTGCTAGGATGTAGTGAGTATGTATATTTTATTATATCTGCCTCAATGACACTTGCAACTCATGTAGAGTTTGTCATTCTGTTCAGACCTATACCAGTTCTGTTGAAACAATTGCGATTAGAAATATACTTGGAAACCTTAATAGTATGCTCGGCTCCTTGCATGTATCATAACAAAACATAAACAAAATGTAATGTGATTAGTGAAAGCAATATATCATAAAACCAGAATATAAGATAAGTGGATTGAGACAAAGTGGGCTTTACCTGTTAGCAAAAAGTATGAATGGCCAATTTGGGCCTCTACACTTGCACCTTAATCTGGTTGGGTCATCTTTGGTCTTTACAACTTCAAAGCCATTGGCAATGCAAAACGTAATTACAAACAATTTGTATTGAGACATTGTTGGCAATGTCATACCAACTTCAATTTCATCTGTATCACATGTCCATTCCTTGACTTCCTCACTCTCTACAGCTGCATGCATGTCATCATATTTACTGTAATATGTCTTATACTCCTGATACCTCTCAATATCTTCTTTTTTCTCATCCAAGTCAGTATCAGGCTCTTCTCCATAATCTGCTTCATCCCAGAGCATGATGAATTGCCACTATGATAGTCATCCTCTATTGGAAAATCATCAATGTTATGCTTATCCAAGTTTGTACTCTCAGGTAGTACATCAAGTTCTTCTTCAGCTAAAAGATCTTCCAAAGTTTCATGGTCTTCATCTAATTTTTGTATTGATGGGTATTTAAAAATTTAACAGGTATGCTTAATTATTTTGGAATTTATATGGTCCTTAGAAAAAAAAAAGAAATAACTAAATAACCGTTAAACAACACATTCAAAATACATTTATTAATTACATCTTATTTTCGTAGGAATGATGATTACACTTAACATGTATAATAATCTTATCAACCGATAGATGACCTGATAACCATTTAATTTATTTATTTTTATCGTTTAATTTATATTTATTCGTACTCATTTTTATATTAAAAATATTATTTTTATGTTAACAGAATTATTAACAAAACTTGATCAGAGGAAAATATGACATGATCCAAGATCCGGTGCAATAATAAAAAAAAGGCGTACATGGTCTTGGTCTGTACGGCAGAGAAGAGGACGTAGCTACGAAAACAAAGAGAGAAAATGGTTTGTTGGTGCTGTTCCATTTTGGTTCGATTGGAGGAAGTACTTGAAAAGAAATAAAAAGCGGAAAAGAAAGAATACGATAGGCTCTATTGGTGGTGTACTGGGGTTGTCAGGCTCATTTGGCTGTACTAGAAGGCATCAGGTGGAGTTAAACTCTGGACAGTCGTCAGGCAGTATCTTTTGTTAGTTGATGTTGGTTTGCTTTTGAAGGGTGGTACGAAGCTAGGCTGTTAACTTGGGATTGGCTACGTGATAATTGGCGTTGGATATTAGTTTGGCAGGTTAAGTTGAGAAAGGTGACATAAAGAGTACACATGAAATGTTATTATACGAAGAAAAGGCAAAGAAGGACGTGATGGAGCTTTTTTTTTGGTTATTAGGTTGGCAGGTGTAGTCTTTCAAGTATAGCTGTTTTTTCAAGTGGGGCTAGTGACGTGATGAGAGTATAGAAGAAATAGAAAAGAAGACAAGTACGGTAGGCTAATAAGCAAGGTTAATTTAGGGACTTTTTTTTGTATATAGAGGGATTCCAATAATAAGATAAAATAAAGACATTTTAAAGTAAAATTAAAAAATCCTTATCTAATTTTTTTTACAATGACTAAACAATATCTGATTAATTAATTTTAATTATTTAATTAGTTAATAGATTAAGCTAATTATGATTAATTAAAAATATTCTTACACTTATTCAAATGAATTTAAATTTTTTTCTTTTTTCTTTTTTCTTTTTTTGTTTGTGAAAAGAAAAACTAAATTACCCTTCCTAAGAAGAACACATGGGAGAGGGGGCTAGGCTGTGAGCCTCTCACGTGAAGGTAAGCTAAGGGCTAGACAATTAATGATAGGTGAGGTACAATAGGTGGGTCCAGCCCACACGTGAAGGGAAAGTGGTAGCGTGTCTCGTGAATAGAGAGGTGGAGTATAAAAGGAAAACAGACAAGTTCTTTTTCGACAGTTTTTCTTTTAGCTTTTCGGCAGTTCTGTTTTCAGAACGAGGGCGTGTACAGGAGTTCTGATTTGAAGTCTGGTTTTTCTTAGGTGAGGGCGCCGCTAATCAGACAGAGGACGGCTGTAGAGCACATAAAACGAAGAAGAAATGTTGAAGGGTTTTATCTTTTTGTCTTTACTCTTGTTAATTACTTTTATGATTTTTAGGAAACCTTAGCCATGTCTTGCTGATTTTGATAACTAGGATTTTGGGTAGAAACTAATTTTGATTATACAAAAATTATAAATAAATAATTTTAATGTTTAGTAATTTATCTTCATTGTTAGCTTGATTAATTATTGTATAAATAGTTGATTTGATCATATATGCTTCTCGTTTGATATGCCGTGCTTTGATTAGATTCTTAGAGGGTGTATGCAATCAACTAGATATTTGATGCTTTGAAACTACACATGGGTTAGATAGTTCTACTGATGTTTATACTTTTGAACTGATATGCCATGATTAACAACATTAGATGAGATATGCTTTTCGATTAATAAGTAATTCGTTAGAAATGTCAACTTGGAAGCGAAGAAAATTACAGTGGTGAAACGATAATTTAGGAGATTAAATGTGAGTTTCATACATCAAATTGGCGACACCGAAAACCCTAGTGCCCTCTCTACTTGGTCACATTGTATACTTTAGCTAGTTTATTTTATTATTTTCTCGTTTATTAGAATATTCTAAAAATCCAAAAATATTGTTTCTGATTAGTTAATTGAGAATTTAATTGCAGTATTGCCGTACTTGTCGTTGTCTACTAGTTAGACGCCGTGCGATTACGATTATTTATATAGGGTAATCTAAAATCCCATCAATTTTTGGCGCCGCTGCTGGGGAGCGGTTGTGGAATATTGTAATTAGTATTTTTGATTTTCTAATCGTAGTTTAGGTTTTATTTTTAATTTCTATTTTGTGTATATTTTTAGGATTTTAGTTCTTTTTGACTAGTTTTGTGTCTTAGAATTTTATTCCAGGTACATTTGGGGTTGCTCCTGGTCGTCTATCTCAACAATATTTGTCCGCTGCAATATATTCACGGGTTTCTGGCTTGTGAGTTATATATTGAACGATTTGGACTGGTTGGATGCCCATTACCCTAAATTGTGAATGTTGATACGAGGTACTAGTACTGCTTTTCGAAGTGGGAAAATACTTAGTTGAGTTCTTTGAACTCTTCCGTTCCAATTATAAGGGTAGGAGCAATTATTTATTTTTATTTTATTTTCTTTTGTATATATGGAGTCTGTTTGCATAATTGATATCTAGCGATCCGTTAGAGGCTTGCTTGGTCCATTTTGGAGCCTACTGCGATGAGGATAGGTATTATGAAGAAGTTAATGCATTGTTAGATTCAGTACCCGTTTTGGATTATGGAAAATGGTAACGTATAATAATGTATGTGTTAATTCTGAGAAAACTTTAATTAAGTTTAACGACTTAGAATTTGTTTCTAAACCCCTAGACTTTCAAAATTTATCTAATTTAGGGTTAGAATTATGTGCTTCAAAAGTTTTGTTGGATCACTTTGCATCTAAATACCCAGAGGACTTGCCTATTCCTGACAATGTGCATGAACCAATCAATGCTTCTCTAATTTCATCCACATATTATGTTATTTACGCACTTCCGAGTGTAGTAAAAACTTGGTTTGGGGGTAACCCCTTGTTTTTGACAGTTTCAGCGTCTCTGTGTTTCCATGATATAATCGTGAAACTATCATTTGCAAATATTGTATTTTGGATTGATCCTCAAATTTTCAGGTTGTTAGTGTTTGAGGATTTTATCTATACATATCCAGTGGGTAGATTTTTATTGTCTTGTTTTTATTTTCTTTTTAGGACTTTTTGCTTTTATTTTTATTTTATTTTTAGTGTTATTTGTTATTACTATCGTTTGATGTGTGTGACAGAAAATACTGCTTTTCTTGCGTCAATCAGGTGAGACGTTCCAATCCCTTCTCTTTGATTTATATTTGTTTCTCTTATTTATATTTATTGCATACCATTCTAGGTTGCACGGTTTAAAACATTGAGGACAATGTTAAATTTAGGTTTGGGGGTAGAGTTTCAGAAAATTGATGCCAATAAAGAAACTCTGAAATCTAAAAACTTGTGAATTATTCAGGATGACACTAACCATTCTATGTAGATGGAAACATAGCTCTTATCTGTAGGAATTAGTGTACCCAGCTAAATGGTTTATTCATATTTGAATGCACTCAGGTGTCAAATTGTTATCGCCGCCAGGATGAAATAGATTGTTGAGTTCAAGCTTATTTTTAATTCTTATTCAAAATAAAAATAAAAAATGATATTGTGATAGCAATATGTGTGTGTTTCCCCTGTCTCCGTCGCCTAAGCAAGCGTGGAATGCAGGATCCATGGGAAGTATCATGTAGTCATAAAAAATAATAAAAAAATATAAAAAAAATATGTATAAATAATAATAAAAAAATAGGATTCATTCTGGCACTGACCTTCAGACAGATATGGGGAAACACCGTTCACCTTAGTCAACATATGCATCTCATCACTTCTATATCCATTTTCTAATCTATCCCTGTGTTTGAATTTGATTGATTTCGAGCAATGTGAATTTTATCCAGCTTTGGATGTTCAATGATTATTTGAGTAGAGTTTGCATTCTTATATGAATTTTAGTACGTTGAGTGCAAACTCGTGTACAATAATTGGATTCTTACAGGGTAATGATTCTTATAGTCGCAAGAAATTAGTATGCCAACTAAATAGCATGTTTAGTGTCTATCTTAAATCGTTCACAGGTAGCTAGGATTAGGAGTACAAGTTTTATGGGTAAACCTCTTGTAAACCCTCACGAGACAAAACTCGTCCGCTAAGGCCACTTAGGGGTTTAAAGGATTATTACATATGCTAAATGGATTCCTGCGAAAGTGAGTTAAGATTTTTATTTTGTTTTTTAGATTACTTTTGCTCGAGGACTAACAAAATATAGGTTTGGGAAAATAAGTTGATTACTAACGGGGAATAAGTTATGTCGGGGGTGTTTGTTGTACAGAACCGGTGAAGCAATAACTAATTTAGATTTATATCAATAAATAAAATCATGGAATTAATTTATTCAAATCATAATAGTCTATTACCAAATAATTTAATTTAATTGATCGAGTACTAAAAGTAGTTTCAACGTAAAATTCTAGTTACAAATTAATTCAAACACAAAAATAAATTTTTTAAAACCTATAAAAATAATTAAAAAAATAGAGGAATAAAAGATTAAAGCCTTTTTAACTTCTGCTCCTATATCTCTCCGACAACCAGACATACCTTCATACGCCAATCAATTGCTCTCAGTTCCAATTTTCCAATTTCTTACTTTTCTTTTATATTTCTTTTTCGACTTTTTCTGTTCGGTCCACGTGCTTTATTTCAGTCAACCAGACAGATCACTCACTGCCTTGGCCACGTCAACCCACTTCAACCGAAACTCCAAGAAACGAATCAATCAATATTCTTCCTCAATTTTTTGGCTTATTGGATCAAATTTAAAATCCACTTAATTTAAGAAGGCTGATATAGGGGCTCCCATATCAATAGAGGGGCTCCCAGTTGATGACCCAATTTTACGATAAGGGATGTCCTAGGGGGTAAAGTTAAATGTCCATTTTACCCTTATACCAATTAAAACTTAAACTCTTTTAAAAAAATCATAACTTTTAAAAACTTAAACAAAAGAAAACCTATCAAAACCCAGCCGTAATCTCCCTCGATTCATCGGCGATTTGTAAAATTCATCGACGATTAAACTCAACTCAACAATTCGAGATGAAGAAGCATACTAAAGGCGTTCAAGGTAGCAGTGATGGCAATCAACCCTGCTCCTTTCAACCTAATCAAGAGATTCAACAAGAAATCGACAGTGACAAGCAAAATCAAGCACCGAAAAGTCCAACAATGGTGTATCTAAGGTATTGTAGAAAACCCATGTATTCTTAGAACTTGTAATTGATTTATTCGCATGTTTGATCATGATTTTGGGCAAAAAATGTTGCACACAGTTGATATTACGGTTGGGTCCGTGTCAAAACCCATCCGTAATATTTCATGTTCTTGAGTATTACGGTTGGGTTATTTTCAATACCCAACCGTAAATCAAAGGGAAGAAGATGAATAGTTCTGGATATTACGGTTGGGTTTCAATAGATAACCCAACCGTAACTAATTTGCGCCAATTTTTAAAAACAACTTACGGTTGAGTTTGTAGAAAATCCCAACCGTAACAAAGAGCGTCCATAAAAATTTGGTTTGAGTATTACGGTTGGGTTTTTTCTTAAAACCTAACCGTAACATATGGACCACCTTTTGTACTTATATTTTTACGGTTAGGTTTTGAAAAAAACCCAACCGTAATTCATATGTAGCCTGATGTGCACAAAAAAGAGCTCGTCTAAGCCACAAATTTGTTACGGTTGGGTTTCATTCCAAAGCCCAACCGTAAATTATCCTCAAAAGTGACACAAAAAAAACAATTCCAACGGTTGAAAATCTAGCCGTTGGGAATTTTTTCCCTATAAAAGGAAACCTTTCCTTGTCACTTTCTCATTATTCTCTATCCATTTCATTCTCATTATAATTCTAGACTTTCCAACTCATTCTCACCATACCCTTTCAACCATTAAAAATGGTTCGATACACGAATGATGAAGATGTTGCAATTGTTCGAGCGTGGGTTACGATGATAGACCACGCTTACGAGAAAGCCTTCTACAACAACAATAGAAACGTTGTTATAGCTGAAAATTGGATGGACTGTCAGAATGACGATTCTTGGTGGGAGCGTGTGTTTGAAATATTTGAGGCATTACACCGGAATAGATATCGGAGGACGTGCAGTACCATCAAGGGACGCTTTGAGGCGTTGTATGAAGAAATGGAAAACCTAAAACTGGAAATGAAAATGAGAGTTGAAGCATTTCCCGACCAAACCAATGCGGAAAGAGTAAGTGTGTCAATTAATAAATCGTTCTTTAAAATTTTATTAAAAATAATGAAACTTATAATTGATTTATTTTTTTCAGCATGTCATGGCTAGGGCGCAGTATAAAATCAAATATGGGAAGGATTTCAAGCATACAGATTGCTATCGTATCTTGGAACAAAGTTTCTATCTTGAGTTTCGCCGATATGATTAAGTGTTTAAGTGTTTAAGTGTAATCATCTAATGATCTATTGTATTTCGTTTCCTTTAGTTCTACCTTTAATGTTAAAAATAAGGTTTTTAACAACTCTGGTAAATGAACTAAACCCAAGCATAACTAATTTTGTCTTAAAAACTGCTTTTACGGTTGGCTTCCATGACTCAACCCAACCGTAACTACAATCCATACTACAAACATTCATATTTACGGTTGGGTTATATTACTAAACCCAACCGTAACAAAAATTGTACAAATAAAGCAACTAGGTTACGGTTGGGATTCAAGGCAAAACCCAACCGTAACAATATGGTAAAATATACACTAATTCTAACACTACAAGTTACGGTTGGGTTAGGTGAGCCTTCCCAACCGTAACTACATTTCACTGTAAAAATCATTTTATGGTTGGGTTCGATTACTAAACCCAACCGTAAATAAATTGTAGAAACACCACAACTAGATTACGGTTGGGTTTCACCTCAAAACCCAACCGTAAATTCTGCGGGATTCTCAAAATGTCTGAATTTCCGTCTCCTTAAAGTACACAATTCCAACAGATTTTTTGTTTCAAAAATCTAGCCGTTGGTTCCTTTTTCCCTATAAAAGGAAACCGTTACTTGTCACTTTCTCATTATTCTCTATCCCTTTCATTCTCATTATAATTCTAGACTTTCTCATTATTCTCACCATACCCTTTCAACCACTAAAAATGGTAAACACATACACGAATGATGAAGATGTTGCAATTGTTCGAGCGTGGCATACGATGCTAGAGCATGCTTACGATAGAGCCTTCTATAACAACAATAACAACGTTGTTTCACAACAAAATTGGTATGAGGGTCAAGATACCGAAGAATGGTGGAAGCGGGTATTTCGAATGTTTGCGGCATTAGAGGGGAATGTAAATCATAGGCCGTGGAGAGCCATCAAGAGACGGTTAGAAACGTTGTATCGACAAATGAACAACTTAAAACTGGAAAAGCAAATGAGATTCGAAGCAAATCCCTACGAGAACGGTGTGGAAAGAGTAAGTTTGTCGATTAATAAATCGTTAATTAAAAAGAGATTTCAAAAACTCAAACTAATAATTGATTTGTTTTTTTCAGCATGTGTTGTCTATGGAGCAGTATAGAATCAAATATGGGGAGGAGTTCAAGCATACAGATTGCTACCGTATTATGGAAACAAGTCGGGTGTTTGATTATCGCTATTATCTTTAAGTGTTTAAGTGTAATCATCCAATGGTCTATTGTATTTCGTTTCCTTTGTTTTTTTCCTTTAATGTACTACTTTAAATCTATTACAATAGAAGGAATAAGTTACAAAGTTGTGTTTTAAACCCAATTTGGAGTATATTGAAAATCAAAAAACAGTTAACAGGACCACTTACGGTTGGGTACGATTACTAAACCCAACCGTAATAAATTCACAACTTGTCTACGGTTGGGTTTTAAGGCAAAACCCAACCGTAATTCTGTGTTGAAATTGAAACAAAAATTAACATAATCTGTTACGGTTGGGTTATAAGCCAAACCCAACCGTAAACTGTACTGGCTACGGTTGGGTTTTAAGGTAAAACCCAACCGTAATTATGTGTTGAAATTGGAACAAATATTAACAGAATTGTTACGGTTGGGTTATAAGCCAAAACCCAACCGTAAATTCTACTGGATAGCACAAATTTGGATTATCTAATTTGTGTGTTTTTCGTCTTTTCTTTGTTTCAAACACCCAATTTACCTTCAATCTAGTAAAAATGATTGAATTATTTCAAAATTTTGATTTTTAAAACTCAAATTTAACAAAAAATCAATTCCCAAAAGGATGAGTTACGGTTGGTTTTTCCTTTAAAACCCAACCGTAAATATGGGAAAAATGGTGTTCATCATTTTCTTCTACTTACAGTTGGGTCTGGTTGAAAACCCAACCGTAACTATGGGAAAAAAGGTGTTCATTATTTTTCTTCTACTCACGGTTGGGTCTGGTTTAAAACCCAACCGTAACTTTTCACAAAAGATGGTGTTCATCATTGTTCTTTGATTTACGGTTGGGTTTTGTTGAAAACCCAACCGTAAATCTGGGCAAAAATGCTGTTCTTCGGTTTTTTTATGGTTACGGTTGGGTTATACATGAAACCCAACCGTAAATTTTTCTGAACAATAAAATTTGAATCTTTCAAATCGTGATTTCATCAAGTTTTTCTTCCCAGCAAACACAAATTCAAAAAAAAAAAAAAAATTCAAATCATTTGATTAGATAAAAGATTATGTTTAATTAATCATGATTAGTTTAAACTAATTAATGTAATTAATATTACTAATCAGGGGTGATTTGGGTATTGTGAAAATATTATGGATAAGCGGTTTTTGAGTTTTACTTCATAGTATTCCTATTTCGTCTTATTATTGGAGCCTTTCTATTGATATGGGAGCCCGTATATCAACCTTCTAATTTAAGGAATTGAAAGTCCACTAGATTTAACGACTATTGAACTTCTGTATAAAAGGTCCACCTGACCCCCTTTATCACCTCTTACTCTCTACGCCACTACGTCGTGCTTCAATCTTTTCTTTACTCTCATTTCGGTCTGACAAATTTACTTTCCAGGCTTCTCTTATTTTTTCCAATTGCCACCTCTCTCTCTTTAATTCTTTTACACTGCAGCCTGCAGGTGTTAGACGTTGACGCTCTCTCCTGTTCTGTACCAGTAAAGTTAAAAGAAGTCTTTTCAACTTCTCTTATTTGTCAAGAATTTTAGCTCCAAGCCAACTCCACCGACCACCTAAGAAGTCCGCTCCATCGGCCAGCCTCTGTCTCTGCCACACTATGCTCTGTCGTCCACCTAAGAGACGACAAATAATTATAATTTAGTCTATATTTATTTGTAATGTTAGGTTTTAACGTATTACCTATGAAAGCATATATATAATAAAATTAATATAAAAATAAACGGATATAGTTTGAATAGTAGAAATGTATGAATTAAGTGTTTCATCTACAAATTAATTTTTTTTCGGGACTTAAATAAAATTAGAACGATTATTTTTTGATTTAGGATGATTTGGAATAGACTGATCTTTCGAATCTTAAAAATACTTATATTGTATAAATGTATGATGTTTATGTGATTTGGTGTTTAGTCGAGTGACTTGTTTCGACTTGCATAGTTTGATCTTTCATTGCTCTGACTAACATTTATCCTTCTTTACCATTTCTATTTTTACTCTCAAATCATTTTACCCACAAACACCCTTTAATGAAGTTAATTAGGATACATCCCATGGGATTGAATAATCATATCTCTATATTCTGGATTACTTGTAACTCTTGATTTTCCATTAGCTAGTTTAATAAATCGGTTCATATTTCAGTTACCATGTGGAGGGATGGAGGTATGTATGACATTTAGTATTGCTGAGTTATATGCCATTAATACGTGCATGAGTGCTGGTTCGGAACTCTTAACCTATCTAATAGAAATGCATGTTGTTAACCAACAAATATATGTAATAATTTTATCTTAATAATTTTATATCATTGTTTATTGTGTAACTATTAGTAATTTCTTCCTCAAAAGTTAAATATTTTAGATATAAGAATCTCAATTTTATGGCTAATGTTGCAGTTAAATAGTTCAAGTCTTCATGACAATATGGACTCGAAGGTTTTAGATTGGTAATTCCAACGAAGTTACTCTGTATTAGTTAGAGATTACATTTATTAGAACTCCACCAAAGATATTTAATTTCGCTAGTATGGTAAAAAGAGTATATATATATAAAAAATTGTAGGTCAGGTGTATAATTCTTATAATTAAAGTATCTGAAATGTTTTGTTAAATTTTAAATTTATTTGTAATGTACGTAAAATGACATTCTTTTGGTCCATCAAATGTGGATGATTTTTTCCTCTATAAAAAGTACCCTAACTGAATTTAATTTCAATTTTAAGATTTTTTTGGCTTTATTTGAATCTTTTGTTACATATGATACCACTAGGGGAGGTCGTTAATCAGTTTTCAGATCAGGTAACAACATATGGAATTTATTTAGGGTTTATTTGGTTAGTGGAAAAGAAAAACGGAATTCAAGGTTTCTTTCGATTGTAGAAAAAGCCTGTTTTTATATGTTTTTCATAATACTTGAAACTTATAAAACTTACGATTTAAAAAGAATGATCCACTGAAACTTTTATTCTCACACTATCTCATACTTTCGATGCCATCTTTTTTTTTGTTTAAAATAACACCTAAACGGTAGAGGATTTGAAGCTAATATTTATAAGATATGTTCATCTTACAAAGCTCTATATACCTACCAAAAATAAATGCATTTTGAAATACCAAAACCTAACTATCTACCAATCTTAATTTCAACGATTGAATTTTTAAAGACCAGTTTTCAAAATAGTAGATGGTGGTGTTATACGTCTTAGAAAGTGCTCATTTTTTAGTAAGAATGTAAAAACTTGTAAGAAAATTATATCTTAAAAATATTAACTTCAGATCCTTATGTTATCGTGTAGGCTTTATAAAGAAAAATAACATCCAAAGTGTGAAAATAAAAATGTTAGTGGATCCTCCTCCAGTTTAAACAATTTGTCCGTAGCATTATCATATTACCTTATGAATATCAATAGAGAGTTGGCTACTATGTGTTGGGAGCTAATCGAGTCATCGACATATATTCAAAAGAATTGAATTAACATAACAACAAGGTTAAAATTTTCCATATGAATCATAAGACCATGTGGATTTTTTTTGATGGGATAATACTTTTTGTACATCTATTCCTAAGGTATTTTTACCATCTTATTTTTTAACTGTTGGGATTGGTATTTGATATCGTTATCGGATAATATTGAGGTTTTAAATAAAGCCTGAAAATTTTAATAAAATTCTTCTTTCACTATGTAACGTGATTTATAAAAGAGATATTATTATTAATAAAGGTGATATCATTATATATATGGGGTATTATTATTAATGAAAGTGATATCATTATATATACGATAAGCAACTATAAACATAAATATATCAGAATGAATATTTGTGAGTGTTGAATGACTTTATCTTGTTCATATGTTTAGGATCGTATGGAGGACATACGGGAATTCTTCACCGACAACTGGCAGTGGGGTGATGTTAGCGCATCTGCGCTTGCTACACTATGTACATCCATATAGGGCTCGAGTGGATGAGCTGGATTAATATTAATGTATGATTATCACTTTAGTTATCTTTTTTTTTCTTTTAACTGTGAATGAGAATTTATCTAATAACCTAGCTATTACAAGGTATTTTCAAGAATTAACGGGATTAGCCTAAATCCTGGTAATGGTGCAGGTAACTTGGAGAAAGATATACTCTCAAAAGAAGCGGTAGATGATGAGAAAAGGTCAAATATGAATGGAGTGAAAGACTGAATTTTAAGTAGGTGCTGGGAATGAATGACCTACTACTAATAGTGTTTTTTTTTAAGGATAGCTTTCTTATTTTGGATTGGCGCCTACAATTGGGCCTAAGACCCATGAGATGCTTTTGGATTAAATTTGGAATCTTATAAACGTGAGAGAGAGAAAACACAAAACGCGGGCCGTTGAGTGTTATAGATTCAAACAAATCTGACGGTTGAGATAGTAGATCCATGACAAAGTATACGAACCAATCAGAGAATTTGATTCCCATTATAAAATAGGTGTTAATAAATACGTCAGTTTTTTCTAAATTTTATTTATTTCAAGAAATAAATTATCGAAAATTTCTTCATATGTTAGGTATGAAATCATCTCCAGTTATCAGCTATGTTCGTAATAAAAAATTTACTCTAATTATGATTCAAGAAGAAGAAGAGGAACCTGAAGTAATTATTGAAAAGAAGAATGAAATATGGGCAGGAATAGTTAATAAAATTAACAAGTCGTCTGCTGTTGAAAGCTTTGGGAGAAATTTTCACAAATCAACAAATTCCTTGGTTGAGAAGAAATGCGATCAAACCTTTTCTTTGGTTGAGAAGAAATGCGATCAAGCCTTTTCTTTGGTT